>VZTY01010379.1:36593-109819 GCA_013400935.1 Turnix velox | reverse complement strand
AAGTTCTTCACCATGAGGGTGGTGAGGAACTAGAATAGATTGCCCAGAGAGGTGGTGGAGGCCCCATTCCTGGAGACATTCAAGACCAGGCTTGATGAGGCTCTGAGAAACCTGATTCAGTGCAGGAAGTTCCTGCTCACTGCAGGGGTGGCTTTTGAACGTCCCTTTCAACCCTATGATTCTATGAGTTTTGTGAGGGATTAGGCTGTAGATCAAATATAGATACATGATCTGGGGGAGTTTGGGTGATATGTTTGCAGGGTTTTTTTATAAAATTAATTTTAGCCTGAAATTTCAATTAAGAAATACTGGTGATTCATATTTGTGAACTAATTTGTTTTTTTTCTCTCATGTTATTTTAGTATATCTTGAGTAGCACAGGTTTCTTTTGCTCTAGACAGTTTCCTATGCACTAGAAGAAATCGATTTTGAAGTAGTGAGATTGTATATATTTTAAGATCAAAATATATCTTTCATTGATCTTGATGTGTGCTGAATTGTTCAGCATATCCTCATTACTCTTTCCCATATGATGTTGCACAGTGTTTCCTATCCTTTCTTAAATATGTTATCACAGTGGTGCCATCACTGAGGGGTGGACTCTTATGGGCTCAACTTTTGTGAGAGACAAGTCCATCCTGGAGCAGTGAAATCTGCTCTGTTCAACAGGGAAACAGCATCTGACATCTGCTCACAAAAATCCTGCCTGCAGCATACCCCACTACTGAAATCTTTCCAAGAAAACCCAATACAGGTGCCATTCTTAAATATGGCTACCCCTCACTTTCAATATTGCTGCTTAGGTCATTTTAAGAACTGCATGATGTTGCTTGAATAATATTTTAACCAACAACAACACATCAGCTCAATTCAGAGACTTTTAGTCCCAATCCACAGCACAAGAATTTTTGTAGTCTCATGAGTACAAAGTCCCCACATTTGTTTAACCACATTTTAGCAAGCCATCAGAAAATGCCTCTTTTCAAGCATACTTTGGTAAATCTTTGCTAGAATAAACACATTCAACAAAAAGTTAGAGATCATGAATTACTTTAATCTTACCTGCTGTAATTTTTTTTTTCCATATACCCTTTAGGTTTTACAGTTAAGTCTGGTTTCAGCAATGCTACATGTAATACACTGGAGGAAGTGCAGAAACTTAATTTACAATAAAAAATTGCTGAGGGTTTGATAAATAAAACAAACAGGAATAGGATAAACAATACTGTAGATCTAATTTTTTTATTGATTTTGTTTTGGTATTGATTTTGTCTTATGTTTCTTCTTCTGAGGCTCTGCTCTACAAACAAACTTTTCTTTGTGACGTGTTTATATTGATAGCATAATAGGGAATGCAATGTGAAAGAAGTTTCTAATGAAAGTGACAAGCTTTAACATCTAGATTTGGAGATAGTGATGTCATACTACCTAAGGAGGGACTTCATAATTATTTTATGTTTTAATATACATCTGTCAGATACATTAGAAGAGAAAATTATTCACAGTTTTTACATTTAGACTTCTGTGTTTAGGAGCTGGAGGCAGTGACTCAGGGAACTAAGAATTTCCAGAACTGTATTTCATAGCTGTGATGCATTTTGTAAAGATATTGCAGAGTTTTGTACACATGTTTCTCCCACAGCTCTAGCAAGATAACAACTTTTGAAATGAAAACTTTAAATACAATAAACTGGACCAATACAATGCAATAAATACTATACCAGTACAATAACCTGCAGAGCTGTGAGCTCATCATAGGTTTCCTATGTAACAATATAAACTCAGAGCAAGCCACACTGTTTTATGTGTCTGGCTGTACTGCTACCAGTAAATCAGAAATCACTTCAATTTTTATTAAGATGCTTTGGGGAAAAAAACATTCTGTTCATTCATCACTAATGATTCATTGGGTTCTTTCCATAAATAATTATTGATTCATAAAATAAGGTGAAAAATGCTGTTAACTTTATGGGAAATCTAAAGATATTTATGGGCCAAACTCATTCTCTGAACAGCACTGATATGCATACTTTAGCACTGTCAACTTTCATTCCAGCTTGTAAAAAGGAAACTGAAGTCTGCAAGAGATGGATGTGAAAAAGAAACAGTTCTTTCATCTGTAGAGATGAAAGCAATAGCATCATAGTATTAACTAATTATTTTACATTCTTGGGAATGGTTCAATGATTTACTCTTTAGCTTTACTATTACAAGGACTTGATACATATGGCATGAATTCATGTTCCATGGCAGTTACCATGAGGTCAGAACCTACAACTGACTTGGTGGAAAAGAGGCAGTATGCATTATAGATTAACCTGAGGAAGTAAAGGAATTTCCTTTCTTTCTTGCATTTCTGTTGCATTACATTGTAATCTGAAGATTAAATGCTTTTATCTCTTAACAAGGGCACTTTGCATAAAACATCTAGTTAACATGTTGAATACTAGTTAGCATGTTAAATTGTTTACCCTTGTGTTTGATTGAAAGAAGAAATTGCTTCAGTATTAACTAATATTCTTCATATCTTGAATCCTAGAATCTAATACCATGAAGTTACTTAGATAAGTAGTAAGTTTCAGAGCAGGTTGATGACATAGTGCTTGAAACACAAGTTTATAGATGTGTAGAGGTTACAGTGTGCTGTTCTACACAATTGTATTGCTGAAAAATTAGGTTTTTACTTGATGATAAGTAAGAAAAGTGTGAAAGATTATGGGTTTTTTGAGAAGACAATTATTTTAGGTACTCGTCCATGCTAAATCCTGGGATTTGGAGATCTGCAAGGCATGGAAAGTGCAGATACTCAAGACTATAGAAAGCTGAGAACCAATCCTTTCATAGGTTTCTGACATGAAAGTCTTAACAGTTAAAAGATTCTTCAGACAACTTTTGCTGTTAATTATATAGTATATTTTGAAAAGAATAATCTAAATTTTCCATCCACAATGTTGCAGTTGATAAACAGTCACCCAAGTATATGATTAACAGAGCAATCTCAAGTGTTCCCCAGTCATTCCTGTAAAGTTTATCTGGATCCTTAAGATCATAAAAACAATTCATACCAAAAAAGGAGAAAGAAGTGGAGCAGTCAGACAATGAGTAACTGAAAATGGCCTTGAAAAACTACTATAGTAACAATTTGAAGAGCATATTAGGAGGCGAAAACTTTGGTAGGTTTATAGACTCTAACTTAAAAGCATCAGCCAGCTCAGTTTAATGTGTGTGTTCCTGTGTGTGTTTTGACTGTGAAATGTTGTTTTTAGTGATTTCCTGTGGTAGCAAGATTCACTTTGTTTCTCATAGATTATTCATTACTGACTGGGAAAGAAATATCAAGCATCATACATGATTATATCCCCAATTCTTCTTAAGAGACAAAAAAGAGTAGTGTTAAAATTGGCAGTGTAGTATAAGTATCTAATGGGTATTTTTCATGTACAGGATAAAGGATTTGTACACAAGATCTTAATAGAAATGGGGGATTTCATCACATGCATGCTTAAAAAGAAATTCACAGCTCCAGAAACAGCAGAGAAAACAAATATGAGTTTCAGTAGGTGCTCATTTATCAGTTTTTACCTTCTCCCTTCCAAAATCATGAACTGCAAGGTAGGTTTTGTACATCGTAACTATCAAGAGCATAAACTTATTCTCTGGAAGCAATTAATATTTGGACTGATGCCAGTCAAAATGAATGTTGTTCTCTATTCCCTGCCATGTGGAAGAATAAAAACAATTCATACCCTTTGTAAGGCTGTCTTACCCATGCAGAACTCAGAAAACTTGTCTACAGCCATGCCAGCTAAATTTATGCATTGTTCTTATCGATGCTTTTGCAGATGCTGTAGGCAATAAGCCATGTGAATCACTTGCAGAACTTTCAAATTTACTTTCCACATCTCAGTGATAAGAGTGAAAGCCAAAATAAGTGCAGTTTGTTTTAAAGCAGGCCTTCAATGTTACTACTTACAAAGCTCAACATGTTCTAGAGAAGTCCAAGTAATTTGCTTCCCAACACAGTCTGATGGATAAGTATCAAAATTAGGTCCAGTTTTTACTGGTTAGGTATGAAAATTTCAACTCTATGCTAATGGACAGTTTCAAGGGAAAATTAATGAACATAACTGGATCACTCTGCACGTTGCTGCTTGGGTTTTACCATACAACAGCCTGAAAAGAGAAGCATAATTTCATCCTGATCACTGGAATTTCCTTGTGTTAGAGGAAGATCATCGAGTTCCCTGTCATAGTCAAGGACACCTCCAACTAGATCAGGCTGCTCAGTCCCTTGTCCAGCCTGGCCTTAAACACCTCCAGAGAGGGGGCATCCACAACCTCTATGGGTAACCTGTTCCAGTGCTTCACCACCCTTACTCTAAAGAGTTTCTTTCTTATGTCAAGCTGGAATCTACCCCCTTCCAATTTACATCCATTATTTTTGGTCCTCCCATCAGATATCTTATTAAAAAGTCCTACCTTTGCCTTTCTGTAGGACCCTCTCAGGTACTGGTAAGTTACTATAAGGTCCCCCCTGAGCCTTCTCTTCTCCAGGCTGAATAACCCCAACTCCTTCAGCCTGTCTCCATAGGGCAGTTGCTTCAGTCCTTTGACCATCTTCGTGGCCCTCCTTTGGACCCTCTCCAATAGCTCAATGTCCTTCCTGTGTTGAGGACTCCAGAACTGGATGCAATTCTCCAGGCGGGGTCTCACCACTTCTTTCAGAGGCTAAATTCATGCAGACTTTTCTAGACTCAGAGCTTGACTCCACAATTCCTTTTATTGAGGGTGGTGTAATGTAACAGCCAGTGATGGGTGACACACTTTGGATCTCACCTTGTAGTAGTTTGAGTCAATGGTCTCAAATTTGGTTTAATTTTTTAATTTCTTACATCCTATAATTCTTATGGGCATATATCATATGTTTTCTTATGAAGTGACTTCTCTTATTGTGTATTAAAAATCAGATAATCAAGTCATTCCTTTGGTAAATGCACGTGCGTGTTCTAACCATGGACTGCCATCCATTTATTATATGTTATGTATCCTGCAATACCGTGTTCAAAATAGTTGCTGCTCTATAGCATATAATGCAGGACTTCCATAGACATTGGTCAATCTTTTGATATAGATCCAGCCATCTTCTTCACTGTCCAAACTCTGAAGTTGTTATTAATCACATCCTACGGCTTGCTGTGATTCTGATTGCTTGCATGGCTACACTACTTGAATTTCATGTTTCCAGGGCTGGGAAGCATTGCTTATGCCTATAGCTGAGATAATCTTGAATGACATAAAACTTATGATTCACACAATTTGTTTCATTTCTTGAAATGTGTTTGATATCAGTCTAGCTGAAATTTTAAATTCAATCCTTGCTCAGGGAAAAGTATGAATTTTGTGGAACATTAAAATGTGTAAAAGAACATAAATTAAATGCTTTCATATAATAGCTTTATATCAACAAGTTAATATAATTTCAGTAGCCAATTAAAATAAAACCAAAATTCAATATAGAGTGCAACAATAAAATATTTCATTTTACTCCAAACTATTTTTAAATTTAGTATTGCTTTGCAAATAAATTCAAAAGGCCAACTTTTAGTTTCTATTCAACTGATCTTTTTAACTGACAATCAATCCATGAGGAAGTTCTGCACTGTCAAGCTTTCTTTTGGCAGCCCACATTCTTAACATTTACTGCTGACAATTGCTGGCAAGGAGTCTTCATATGAGGGATATGAAACAAATATTTCTTTTTCTTATCATTTAACTCTCAGTGAGGACAGAATGACTATTTAGCACTCTCTCTGAAGATTTCCACACCTGAAACAATATTATTTATAGTAAAACCTATAGCCTTTACCAAGCATGTCTAGATCATGTACATTGGAAAACTGAACATATGTTGTTGACAAGGAAAAAGAAAGAACTAATAAATGAGCGAAGTTTCATTATTATCAAACACATACATCTTGATCTTAAATTGAATTGTTTGGATTTGATAAAAGTCTTGTGCAGTCAAATTTGTCAGTGTGTAAGAAAAACGGCAAATTTTAAATGAATGTATATGTGAACATATATGTGCATCTGTATGTACAAGTGTGTCAGAAAACTCACTTCTATAACTGACTTAGACAAGCTCTGAAGCATTTTTCTTTAGTCTTCCAGCTTGCTCAGGCCCAGCCAACAGGTACTATTGTGAATGGACATTGTGATGCATCTTGCAGGTAAAAATCTGGTCTTGATAATTATTGTTTTACAAAAAAAGAGGTATAAATTATGGCAAAGGGTGACAAAACCATAGTGTTTTATCTTCAAGATGAGTGGGGGAATTCAATGAGCATTGCAATGCCTGTAAGAGAGAAAGCTAAAAATCTCTACAGGTCTGTGGATTTTCTTAATTTATTCTCACTTGATATTAAACTGCTACATAAACCAGCCATTACAGAATGGCACATGGAATCTTAGAACTTCCTAGGTTGAAAGGGACCTTTCACATCATAAAGTCCAACCATTAACTTAATTCTCACAAAAAAACCAGCACTAATCATTAGAGATGTATAATTACTGTGAAACTAATGCATTTACATTTCCTGTTAAATTGTCAAAAGAGCTACACCTTACGACTTCAGCAACAGTTAAACCATCACCCTTCATTTGACAGGCAAAAGTTAAAAATTGAAGTTACATATATTTATAAATATTGTTCAAAATGAAAATTGATTTTGTCAGCTTGGAAGATGTTGTTGCCAATGGCTGTTAGGAGCTGGTGTTATTGGGCAGTAGCCAAGGGAAACTGACTGAAGAACAGCAGGAAATGGTGTGCTGGAGAGAATTTTCAATCCTGTCATTGATCATCTGAGATAGACTGATAAAAATACCCACAGAAAGAAAATGTGACTGGTTTATTTTTCTTTTTTCATTTCTTTCTGTCTTTTCACATTGTATTTCTTTCTGAAGACTGTTGAAGTTGATGGAGAGTGATAAAAATCAAGTGTTCACAAGGGAGAAAATTTCTCCAACTTTTATGTGTTTTCTGTTTGGTAACTTTTATGGAAAGAAAAAATGCAGAGATACTAAATAGTGAAGAAACTTTTGCTGCATTAACTTTCTAACTTTCTAATATGTTATATGCAAATAGTCAAGGGCAAAAATTGGGCTATAGAGGCCAGCAAACTAGGGCAGCTGAGGGTAAGACACCTTACAGCAGTGTGTACAGGAATAGAAGACACAGCAGATTTATTTTTGTTTTTGTAATATTTAATCTGCTTGTGCTATGAAAATGGAAGCTATCTAGGAGCAGAATGCCATGATCTGTCTTTAGCTGCTCACCTCAATCAGATGAGGAAAAGAACAGATGAGGAAAATTGGCAAAAAAAAGAAAAAGAATAAAAGTAAACCAGCTTATTAACATCTGAAGATCAGAAATAAGAAAAGGTAACATTGGTTCTTTTCTGGTCTTTACATTACCTCTACTGTAAATTGTGTCCCTGACATTGAATTCAGATTAGCAAGCTGGTTTATATTTCCATTCTTCTTACTCTTCTGTAACACTGAAAATATTGGATGATCCATAAAACTGTGGAAATTTTATTGTTTAATGAGTCCTCAGATCATCAGGAGGAGTGTGAGATTCCTTCCCTCTGTTCCCAGTATTACAGAATAATCAGACTAAAGTTTGTTAATACAGAATGTATGGATGTGAATGAATGTCCATCTGCTACTTTCTCAAGAAAGTTGAGAAACCAGACTCTACATTTCTCATCAGCTCCTGCCTCATCTTTCCCCATAAATCCAGCTTCACCACTACTCCAGTTTATTTTGGAAATAACGGATATTTTCGGGCAATCAATTATATTATTATATTCTTTAATTACAGTTTTATTTAACTCCCCACAATAGTACTGCACTAGATTTTTTCTAAAGGTGATATGGTATTTTACATTTCAGGAAACACTATCCACTCTGTAGCTTATGAAAATAAGCTCAAAAGAAATAATGACATCCACATTCAGCTGTAACATTTGTATTAAATAATTTTCTTTTTTTCATGTCTGCATAACCATTATAAGCACTTACATGAATGTAGCCTATTTTTCTTTCTTAATTTCTGCTTCCTTACTGAATATATTGTCAGCAGAGATCTGCACTTCTAAGGGTTAAGTTGAATCTGGAATTCTTTTTAGTTGTACTTCCATTAGCTAATTTTTCTGAAATATTAACAGGATGTAAATAGAGGTAAAACTGGAGCCAATATATTAAAATTAGAAATTTTCTTTCTGCATGCATTATTAAGTAATTTTTACTGAAAATTTTAAATAGTGGTATAAATAAGGCACTGAGCAGCCTGATCTAGTGGGAGGTGTCCCTGCTTATGGCAGGGGGGCTGGAACTCGATGATCTTTAAGGTCCCTTCCAACCCGAACTAATCTATGATTCTATGAAACAGGGTCTTTCTCAGCAATTTGGTTTGAACTCTCCCATGTGCTTTCAGCTTTGGATCTTCCTACAGTGGGAGATTATGTCTTATAATATACTATCAGAGCTAATGTGAAGAATCTACAATTAGGAACTTTCTCTTTTTTTTACTAGAATTAGACCAGGTTAACACATGGCTGTTTTCCTGTAACTATGAAGGATTATCACACTTCTAATGTCCCTTTGTCCTTTTTAAAGTCTGGTTCAATTAAAAAAATAAATAAATTTAAAAGCAGAATAATTTATTCTATTATTTTTGTTTACTACTTAAATTAATATGAAGATTTGGCCCTCTAGTAGGTAGCCTTTTGGGGACAAAGAGACCCATAAACACGGATAGGAAGACTGCAAGTAATGCACTGCTCACACGTAAAAGCAATGTTGAAACACACACAGTATTTACCTCTCAATTTTCAGTAGTAATTAACATAATATTTATGCTTCTAGTTTTCAAAAATTTTGAATATTCTGACAGAAAGTGGAAAATAGAAAGAAAATAAAAGGGATTGCTTTCTCTTTGCAGGTGCTCAGATGTTTTTACAATGGGCCTCGTTGCAATACTAAGATGTACAGATAGATCATATTAATTTTTTATGGATATCACTAGAACTTAAGGGAACACTCATGAATAGAAAGCATATTATCATATTTAAGAAAAGACATTATGAGATTTTTTCTAAGAGATTATTTTACATAACCTCATGTTCTCTTGGCATCTTCTCTCCTGCTGCTTTGCATGAACTTAATGAAGATCATGAAGGTGACAAGGTGTCCTGACACTGCATTCATTTTCAGACATAAGTGTCACTCTGACTATTAGCCATTGCTGCATTGTTTGGCAGAAGGGGTTAGAAATTGAATTGTAAAACACTTGTGACTCCAAGTAATTATCAGGAAGGGAAGAGAAGCACATTCAGTTCCTGCCTCAATTCCAACTTGGTTCCCTTACAATCACTAATCAAGACTGCGCCCAAGGGTTTATGTCTCTTAGAAGGCAATGGCTGAACTTTTAATAAAAGAAGGCACCATTTCACATATCTTCCAGAAGCACAAAAAAATCATTTTAAGTAGGTGCAGTGATGGACTGGATACTTCGCTTCCTGTCAAACTGGAAACTCTGTCCTGATACAGCCTTCTCTGGGTAATTAATAGGATTTGCCAGCACCTGTCCAGCATGTACTAGAACATCCAGTAGCCCCAGGCTTGTATTTAACTGGATGGTTTTTGCCTGATGCACTAGGAGAATTTCAGTACACTAACAGCAAATGGTACATAGTACCTTCATTATGTTTCATTGCATTTTCCTGAATTGTAGGTCTTTGCTGGTTTTTTATAAACATGAATTTGCCAAACTAAAACATCTTATACAGCAAAGAAAATGCCATGCCATGTTCTTGCTTCTGAATACTAAATTATTTCCCTTCTTGAGTAAAAGCAGAGGAAATAAATTTAAAGTAAATTGTCACAATCTATGACCATTTGGAACTCAAGAGCTAAAGCAAAGTGATGAATTTTTGCAAGACAAGTTCCAATAGGTATGAAAAGAAACGGTGGTCATCAATGAAAATAAGTTCTGTAAACACAGTCAGTGACACTGGTCTCTGGAAGCCAGGAACAGGCTCATGTCTTTAACTAAGAGATTTCTATTTCCAGAAAATCTTTTAAGAAACTGGTATAGTTTTTCAGAAATTATTATTTCACAAAATATAAGAAATTATTCCAGAAACTAACTTTAATAAAGAATAAATGTGGAAAAGGAGGTGATATCCTTTCAGTTCTCTTGGAAGAACTGTGTCAAATTCTTGGTATAGTCAGGGAAATGTGGGTACTCTGTAGGGTGTGTTAAAGCTGTTGATAATCATGACAGTAAACTCCATTACAGAATGCCAACAATACAAAAATGATACTAAAACCACTCCAGCTGCTTGACACAAACTGGTCAAGAAATGGTAGGGGAAAAACAGGAAATAACGTGGTCTTTGCACACTTCCACGCAGATCAGATAGTGAAAATTTGCACGAAATTAGCTTGTTCTGAGTTAGCTCTGAGTGCATTGTGTGGGCTGGATAACTTCACAGAAATATACTCCTACTTGGTTTTGATTCTCTTAATGTATTTAATATTGAATATTGCAAAGATCCATTATTGGTTAATGTAGTACTTGACAGCTGGAGCCTGCAGGCCTGATTCTGAGCTAGTATACCTTTCACAGCTTAATTCATGGCTGTTGCATTACAACAGTTTACAGGCATGAGTAAACTTTTAATATTATCTTTATATGTAATGGGAAACTTCAAAGTAATTATTAACCCAGTATCCTGTCTCAATTCCATTTTCATGTGTAGCAAACCATTCTCTGCACTTTCATTTTGTAACATTCTAAATTGTTGTCCCTAAGTTTGTCTATTCCATCAAGCAATTAGTTCCAGTCACTTTTTGAAAATTCTATATTCCAGTACCTTTCTCTGAAGCTTCTTAAAGGAAGGGCTTCCAACTTACACAGAAATCTCTGCAAGAAATGAATCTTCAATTAATCAATCTTCAGTCTTCAACCACTATTAGTAAATGTTCTTGTGCAACATAAAATTTAATTATGTTCCAAGGAATAAACAAATCAGAAAGTGTCAGCTGAACTATGAGTTAAGGTATCTACAGATTAACCTAAACTCAGGAATGACAGTGTATCTGCATAATATATATGGATAAAATTTATAGTAGAAGATTTATTTGAATCTGTAAAGGAATTTGAAAAGTTCTTGTGAGCTACTGTGATTCTAAACATTTATTGGGAATCCCTATGTAAAATAATGAAGCCAGCAGTAATATGAAGTGGACAATTCAAAAGAGGAAGCTGGGATGTCTGCCCTCCTGCATTATCACTAATACCACAGAAGGTTTTACATTATGGTATCCTGGGTTTCAAATTAAATGTCAAATTCAATTTGCCACTAAAAACATGAAGTGTGTGACTGCCCTTAGAGGGGTAACCTGACAGTACAATTTCATAATTGATGTCAGCCCTAATACAGAGTTAAAATACAGGAAGTTGTGTTATTTGGTTGCAGTTATATCTTACTCTAAAAATAAACAATCTACCCCCAGATAGGCTGCAACACATTTTGTCTAAATTTTAGCCCTCAGAAAAGGTCACTTTTATTTAAAATCTTTGGAAAAATAATGTTAAATACAGTATAATATCAGATACAAACTTCCAAGATGGGGTCATGCCACCAGTTATGCCTTTATGTCTCTGACATTTAGTTCATAATAAAATGAGATTTGTGAAAGAAAATTAAGAGGCACTTATTCCATTTACAGTACTTTATTTTTTTCCTTTCTGTTCAGACAAGCTTGTGTTTTAATAATGAAATTTCTAATTCACTTTAGTGTTTTATCATTATATCTTAGTGAACAGTCTGCCATGTAAGTGCTAGTAATGTAGTGTATTTGAATATAAATATGCATCTAGACACTTTTAGTGCTGGTTGTAATTAGAAACTTAAGAAACATGTGCAATTAAATATGCTTATAAAAATACAGATACATCTCTGTTGCATTGGTCAATTTGTTGCATCCTTAATACTCTTCATTATTCAAAAATGTATTGCAGTGTTTCAAAATATCCCCAAACTACTAGAATTTAATCCACCATCACTGTTTCAGAACAACTGAGTGCTTTAAGTATCTTCTCAAAATTGATTTTACTTTTATAGATGCATTTTCAAATTCTACATCTTTACAGCAGTAACATCTAAGTTCCAAATACAGCGAGAATTATTACTGTAAATTGGATACATTCTTTGCTATCCTGAGATGTAAAAACTATTAATTGTAATGAAATACAATTTAAATAAAACAAACAGCATTTTATTGTTTTTTTACTCATATCAATAGTTTGAGATTGAACTAGTTGTATATTTTTAAAATAAATTCTGTGCCAAGACTTATTTCTGAAAGCGTCTAAAGTGACTTGTGACTGTTAAATTTAGGAAATTGTTATCATATCTGGAACTGAAGATATAATCCTTCTGAGAGTTTCACTTTTTGCAGAGAATCCTCTCATCTCAATACATAAGCAATTAAACACTGTGCTTATGAAAAATCCTTGTAAAATGGTGACATATAGTAGAAGATTTATTTGAATCTGTAAAGGAATTTGAAAAGTTCTTGTGAGCTACTGTGATGGGATCTGTCCCCTTGTGATGGGATCTGTCTACAGAGATCACCTCAGCTTGGTGCTTTATCCTTTCTCAAATAGAAATATGAAAATTACAGAATTATACCTCATGTTTGAAAAGCAGAATAGTGTTTTGCTTTTAACAGGCTGGCCGGGGAAGTGCTTGAGTGATCACATCTGTAGCTGTGTAAAAGGTGTAGATGGGATGCTAAGGGACATGGTTAGAGACCTCACAAATGAGATGTCCAGACAAGTTTTTTGATGTAGTACTGTTATTTTTCTAATTTGTTAACTGGCATTGAGGCAATCTTGTAGCATATACAAGCACTGATGGATCATTCTTATACAGTCTTTTTACATACAAACCTCTCTTTGTATCTCTTGTCTTCTCTAATTGTGAAAGAGCCTCCTTGACGCACTATATGTACCCTGCATCCTTTTTGTGTAATCATCAATCCTTCTGACACCATCATGGAAGGCTCATAGGGAGTAGGAAAGCAGGGTACTGAGGACATTGCTTTTCCTCAGCACCCCTTTGGGAGCCTGCTCCTCCCCCTACTTTAAAAAATGAATAGGATCTCATGTCTTAGGCACAGAAAATGTATTGATCTTTTCCATATGTAGTATTGAACACTGGCACACAATGTTTCCTGTTATGCCAGAACTGATTTCTTTAGCAGTGAGCAAAGGAATCAACTGAATTTCCAAGTCCACAGTATCTCTGTGGTCACTACATCAGAGCAATGATACACACACAGTCTGCAGGATTTCATATTCTTGTGGAGAGCTGTGATGCTGTTTTGTGTTATTAAAATGCATAATATCCTTAGTCTGGCAGCTGAATTAACTGGCAGTCTTAAACTTTAATGTATTATTGTGGTTGATATAATAACAGATGCAAGAGTCAGTCAAGGATATTTATTTAACTGCATTCGTCTTCTCTCTTGGCTGCTGCGGAAGAGAGGTCAAGATGAGCTGTTTACTCCTCTTGTACATCAGAGGTAAATCTACCAAGTACAGCTGAGACAAACAGCAGCAGTCTCATGCTCATCCTATTGTCTTTAATCCTCCTGCTTGTCAGGGAGAAGACAATTTCCAGATGTGATTACTCTGGCACACCTCCCAGTCTCTCATAGGACCTTGGAAATTAGTAGGTGGGTTGGAAAACAGTAGCATAAGTACCTTTTTTCCCTGCAGTTTTTAGTTGCAGGTAAATCAAGTCTAACTCAAATAATGCAGGTTAAGGACAAGTATTACCATGATCCACAATTCTAAAGCTGTTCCTTCTTAACCTTCACAAGTTCTCTGAGGGCTTGAGTGGGACTTAATAAAAGTGATATATTTCCTAAATAATTAAAGCAAAATACTGAGGAATGTCCACCATAGATAACAGATTTATTGCAAGACCAATGAGATAGAAGTTAATCAGTTCAACATTTCAGGTCTTGTGGAAAATTTCACACAGGCTTGAACAAGTGAGTAAAGATTTCTATCACTCAGCTTTATCCATCTGAAAGTTAATTGAATAATTTAGGATAGGTTTATAAGCTTCTGCTGCAATTGGGTTTCCATCACAGTTAGCAAAAAGAGTAAAGTTGTTCATATCACTCCAAGAATGGTTTGAATTTATTTTCCTTCAGGTTGTCTTTTCCCTTAACTTACTAACTAGTCTGAAAGTATGCCTAATTTCCACAGTGTCAAATTATACGTAATTTTCCTTTTTATTCTTTTTATTCTTTATTTCCTACTACTTACATGTGATTAATATTGACACAACTACAACAAAAATTGAGGAGAGGGCTTGTGGGACTTTAAGAAATAAATGTCCTTACAGTTTATAAAAGAAATGAGAGAGCATAACTCTGGTAGTTGTGAACAAATCCATATTACTTCCCATCCAGGCTCAGAGAAACTTAAAAAGAGCACCCATAAGGTTGATCTGTTCTGTCAAGTGCTCATTCATGTACCAAAGGATGAACAGCAAGGCATTTTAAACTGCCTCATCCCCAGCAGCTGCTTGTTCTCTGGAAAGTAAGCTGAATTTTAGAAATCATCAGACTGCTTGACAAATGGATGTAAGGAAAAAAAATCCTCTGCTTCCCTTCTCACGAGGTCTTGTCCAATGAATTTTTACCCACCAAAGAACATGCTCATGCCTAGTTGGACCTGCCTCAATACCTGATGGTGGTACAGGAATCCATGGTTGTAACATTCTAAGCACCTAGTGACTAAAGATACATAACCATTTACTTCATTCACCTGAGCAGCATTCTGTTTTTTTCACGTGAGTGTAGCCAAGTAGCATAAATTATTGCTCATTTGGAGAAGATGAGAACTGTTTCTACCATCTTCTCCTTCCTCTAAGCCTGCTGATGACACTTGATTTACAGTAAGAATCACAAAAAAGGATCTAGTTCCTTTAGCAAATAAAAGGATTCCTAAAATAATTCAGCATTAAGCTAACCTTCTTGTTTGAATGACATCTTAATCTAAATCATACTAATTTATGATTTATTTGGTAAAAAATATAATATTAAACATGATGAAAATGCAACTAATTGGTAAAAATGCTATAATTTACTCACTTTCATCACCAGCTTACTATGCATGTGTTGGAAAAGCAGACATTCTGTCTCTCACATTCAAAAAATCTTTTATAAATATAAATGTGTAAATATGTTAGAGTAGTACAATAAATATTTAATATAGTATTAATTTCTTATTTTATGGGTACTGTGCAGATTTTGCAAAAGAGCTTATTTGTATGAATAATTTGGAATGTCTTTGTCTCAAAGATATGAGGGTCAGGGTGTACCAGCAAGTTTTCTGATGACACAAAACTGGGAGGATTGGCTGGTACACTGGAAGGCTGTGCTGCCATTCAGTGAGAACTGGACAGGCTGGAGAATTGGGAGGAGAGGAACCTAATGAAGTTGAACAAGGGCAATTGTAAGGTGCTACACCTGGGGAAGAGTAGCCCCATGTTCATTTTGATCTGCTAGAAAGCGGCTCTGCAGAAAGATCAGGGAGTCCTGCTGCACAAATTGACCATGAGGTAGCAATGTGCCCTTGTGACCAAGAAGGAAAATGATCTCCTAGGGCCCATCAAGAGGAGTGTGGCAGGCAGATCAAGGGAGGTTATATCTGCCCTTGTGAAGCCACATCAAGTTCCTCAGTTCAAGAAAGACAAGGACCTACTGGAGAGAGTCCAGTTGAGGGCTACAACAAAGTGGAGCACCACTCTTATGAGAGAAAAAGCTGAGAGACCATAGACCATTTAGCCTGGAGAAAAGAAGATTAGAGGAGATCTCTTCAGTACTAATAAATCTAAAGAATGAGCATCAGGAGGATGGGGCTAGAATCTTTGCAGTGGTACTCAGTGACAGGAAAAGCAGCAATGAGAACAAAATGGAATACCATCTCAATATGAGGAAATACTTCTTTACTTTGAGGATGACAGAACACTGAATCAGGTTTCCCAGAGAGGTGGTCGAATCTCCTTCTCTGGATATATTCAAAACCCTGAACATATTCCTATGCAACCTGCTATGGGTAAATCTTTGGCAAGGGTATTAGACTAGATGATCTCTGAAGGCAGAATAAGCTTTTAATATTGTTATTGGTAAATTAATTGTTCATAAAACAACTCAGAAATTGTTTTGTGAAACTGCTAAAGCTTGTGCTTTATTAAATTTTCTTTACAATAGGTTGAACTATTATTAAGCCTTGAAAATAAATGATCTTCCCTTGGGGTGAAAATCAATTTTGTAAGATGCCTTGCTGTTTACACAGGTTTATATAATTTCACTTTAATTTGTCCTATAAAAATTCCATTGACATTTCATTGTAAAAGTGTCTGGGATTTGACTTTTATCAAATATTAACTTAATATGTTTTTATGAAATTTAAATCATTTTGTAAATAGTATTGTCAAAAAGATTTTGGACTGAGCAAATTAATTCTTTATTGAAAGAAAGCAGGAATATGAACTCAGAAGAGGTTATTTATGTGCTGTATAACCCATGTCTGTCATACTCATGGTCTATTAGTTAACTTTATATGTAAATATATCATCAGGCGACTCAACAGGCAAGCTTTTTTCAAAAATTTTCAGCTAAGGTGTATCCTCTGTCCATGATCAGCTTTGTAACATCTGAGACTTTACTTTTTCAAAGCCTCTAATTCTCCATGAACTGAGTGTTATTAGGCCTGATACCCATGGGAACAAGGGAGATGGGATGAACTGCTGATAGGGGCAATTTGATTCCTGACTTTCAATCCATGAAGTAAAGGTTACGAGGGGAGGGATAGAGACTTCAGTGTTGATTAGAAGGCTTTATTTCAGTGCATTAAACTGTGGATCTTCAGTTAGACCTCCATCCATTTCCAAGATAATAACAAGCGTTTTACAGAAAGCCCAGTCAGTGGTACTTAACTTGTTACATTTATTGATTTCACAGGTTTGCCACCTTGAGGAATCTTATTAGTAGTCTAGTTGCAGCTGAAGCCAACATCCTCCACTTAATAAATGTGGAAAAAATGTGGAAAAAAAATGCTACATGAAATGAAGCTAGTATATATGTTTTTTTTAGAATATGCTATTTTTTATTTCAATTCAGACAATGAAGTAAGAGTAGCTTACTTTCTCATGTCTTCAGTTCCTGCTCTTCCAAGTCCACACAGAACACCAGAATTGCTTATCACTGGTGTTATTTTTGCATTATCTGTGAGCATGTTCGCTTTTCTTAAGGAAATGGAAAATGAAGCAATTTGACTTGTCAGTAACTTGAGCTTTCCTGTAATATATATTAAAGTAGGAAAAACAGATATTGCACAGAAAACTTATTTTTTGCAACAAGTCACATACTTCCCTTTGAACAGCATACTTGCTGCAGAGACAAAGATTTGTGTTACACTGCTTTGAGACAGGACGGGGATTTAAATAATCATTCCTTTCATGTTGGTACAGATAAACTGATAAATATGCATATGATGGAAAAGGGAAATGAGGTAGTGATAATGGAAGAAAGCACTTTGATATCAGTATCACAGTATCTATGCTAAAAGCGTCACATCTTAACTATTTGAATTAAAAAAAGAACAAATCTTTGCAGTTGCATATAAATTATCCTAAGTGCCAGAAAAGAAATGTTAATGCCATTAGGTTCTATTATTATTAAAAATACCACACATTTCTGAATCTAATTCAAGCCTCTTGCACAGTAGTGTTGATAGCATTGCCTAAGTACTAAAGCTCCAAGTGCTCACAAATTCCTTAGGGAGCCTGAACCATGAGGCAATATCCACTTTTTCACTACTAGCCAAAACAATTCATTAAAACACACTTAATAATGAATGTTTCAATAAACTGTCAAGAATTAACACACAAAATTAAAACAAATTGCAAAGCAATTTGGCAGAAATTCTGGAAGAAACTAAGGAGCATGGATAGTACTATGCGGAAACTGAAAGCTGCATCTGCTTTCTTTGTGCAGAACAAGTTAATTTTTTTTACTAAATTGCTCACTGCAATTTAGTAAAGATTTATTTTAAATCTTTGATTTTTACAAACTGACATCAGGGGAAATTCATGTCCTCCAAATAAAAAAAATAAAGCTCATTGAATCTGCATATTTTGTGGAGAAATCAGAATAAAAGTAGGACAGGAAGAAATACCAAACAATAAATCATAGACATTCATCCTTAATTTTAAACATCAGACTCTAGAGCCTTGTGAAATCATGCTATTATGTAAAAGAAGTCCATAGAACATAGTATATGCTGGACAACTTAATTTTCCGTTTTTGCAACAAATTACTAATGAAGCAAACAAACTGTTCCAAATAAGCCAGTTGGGTTGTTGTAAAGTACAATTTTGTATTCATATTTTTAAAAACATACTGTTGAGTTGACATTATTTTAAAGTCCTTTTGAGGGGCATCTTCAGCTGTATTTTATATTCTGTTCTAGTTTTAGGTTTAAAATGTATATGCTTATTTTAAAAGTTTCTTCATGCTGAGATAGTCAGGGTTAGAAAGCAAAGCCAGAACAAGATTTTCAAACCAAGAACAGCTGAATACTTTTTGTGTATATGTCCTTGAGCTACTTTAAGAATGTACTGCTTCTAAAAACTGAAACTTCCATATAAGATTTGAGAGAGTAGTCATTAACTACCAGTTTTTAAAGCAGTAACACTTTTTACTTTTCTTTATTTTTCTTCTTTTTTTAAAAAAATATACCTCATGCTATGTGGCAGCCCCATTCCTGAAGTATCAAAGTCTCTGTCACACTTTGAGAGCTGTGTTCCTCAAGTCTTAGATCTACAATATCTTTACCATGTTCTTATGCATTCTTTCTGTCCATATGGCCAGTAAAGTGTTGCCAGGTGTCCCTGGAGAAAAAATATAAAAAAAACCCATAAAGTTGCAAGATCATTTAATTATGGGAATAGCCAAGATTCTTAGGCAGATTTTTCAAGTGGTATACATTGACATATTTTCCCTTTCCTTGCTTTGTTAGCAGTTCTCCTACTGAGATAAATAAACTTATACAACAGATATCCTAATTGGAAGGTCAGTGTCCAACATTCATGACTTAATTTATAGCATCTCCCTTTCATTGCATTCTCCTTTTACATTTTAATATGACTAGCAGTACTGAAGTTTGTTTTTCAATGATAAGGTGAAATTATATAGGTCACAGTTAAAAGCTGTTACTTTGAAATTGTTACAGCTGTTTAGCTATAGGCTCCTTATATTTCAGAAGCTACCATCATCTCTATTGTCTTTAATGAAACTTTCATTTTAAATATACACAGAGAGCTCAAAGTCACTGGGCTTGTTCAGCCTAGAGAAGAGAAGGCTCAGGGGAACCTCATAGTAGCTTATCAATATCTGAAGGGGGTCTGCAGAAAGGCAGGGGTAGGACTTTTTAATAGGATATGTAATGGCAGGACTAGGAATAACAGAAGTAAATTGGAAGAGCATAGATTCAGGCTAGATATAAGAAAGAAGTTCTTTATGATGAAAGTGGTGATACACTGGAACAAGTTGTCCAGAGAGGTTGTGGATGCTCCCTCTCTGGAGGTGTTTAAGGCCAGGCTGGACAAGGCACTGAGCAACCTGATCTAGTGGGAGGTGTCCCTGCCTATGGCAGGGGGTTTGGAACTAGATGATTTTTAAGGTCCCTTCCAACCCAAACTATTCTACAATTCTATGATTCTATTCTATGATTATATGATTTTAAGTTCCCATTACTTGACTCTTTCTGTTATTTCTCATTCTGTTTCTGCAACCTTTATTATTTCTTACCAGTCTGATCCAATAGGCACAATAATATACAATTATAACAATCATTCATTTTAATGGTGGAAACTTTGGTATATTTATCCCTATTTATACAACAGAGAAATCACCAAACTAAGAAATTTCTATCTTGCACCATTATAGAAGCAGCTGGAGAGAAGAAAAGGGAAAGAGGGATAAATCTGAGGGAAGGAGGAAGCTGTGCTCTACCCTTTTTAACAGCTATGGTCATAAGGGAAATAATTAAATATTAATGAAAATGCTTATTTCCCAAAGGCCTAGCCAGCAAAGATTGCTGAACAAGAAAATTCACTAACCAAAGTAACACAGTGACTGAAAAGCAAATTACCACTGAAGTGAAAAACAAAAGCAGACAACATTAATAATTAATTGAGGAGGTTTCCTGTGGAAGTTTAGATGACTTACAGGCACTATGTCTAAAGTCACTTGACTACCAGATTTTTATGTTCTCTATCAGAAATGCTTAACTTAAGGTGTACACCTAATACTAAATTTATCTTGTCTGTGTTCCTTGAAAGGAAATAAAATCCTCATTGGAATTTTAATACATGTTGAAAGCTGGACTTGTTGTGCTGCATAAATGAAAACTGACAGGTTACACCTTTAGATTGTTGCAGGAATAACTACCAGCACCTAAACAGATGCTGTCATCTTGTGTTCACACTGTGTCTCTCTGTATGTGTGTATATACGTTTGCCCCTATCTATATACTGTCAAACTAAATTATAATTAGTGATGCTTAAAGAACATTTGAAATTGCATAATCCAGCAAGAACCTGCTCTTACATTATGAAATAGTTTTTTTGGCAACTGCATAGACTTTTGTCTCTATCTACATAAAGTGAGTGTCCCAACATACCCATTATGTCTCACAAAACAGCAACTATTCATGTAAATAAGTTGATTACAATATGAGGATGTGATCCCCAAAAGGGTTTTGATAGGAGAACCAAGCAAAATTCTACTCTGTCTTATTGTTCTGCCTATGGGATTGCTCCTGTGGCTGTGGATCACAAACTATACTGGTTTAAGATTCCTTACGCTCCAGGAGGAGGATCACAAAGACTTCCTTAAAAAAATATGACTAATTAAGTGTAGGAAATTAACATTTTAAAGTCAAAAACCAGAAGCCCGTTCATTTCCATACATAACCAGAAGAAATTTCTTATATTTTGAAGTGAGTTTTCTGTCATTTTAACACAAAAAGACAAAGTGGTGATGCATTGATATTACTGATGTTATCAAAGCAATCGCTTATGAAAAGAGAGAGCAGAGAGATATTGCACCAGGTATATGTAGAAGTCATAGGACAGATGGGAAATAGAAATCTGAGGAGTGGTAGAGGAGGGTAAGGATGAAAAATCTGTTCTGTTTGAATGGTGTATCAATTCTTTGGTAGTTTCTTTCCATAATCAATCCAAGATTATGCTCCAGCAGGTAGATTGGTCTAGATGATATCCAGAGGTCCCTTCCAATCCCTGCTATTCTGTGATTATGTGACACTGCAATAAAATGTGGGAATTTTTCTAGAGCTATATGATTATATATTTAAAGTACTTTACACCAAACATCAACATATTGCTTTCAAGAAAAGAACACATGCCAAGCTGAATGCTTTAAACAGGTTTTCTGTAAAAGATCTGTGTACTGTCTTCTAAGTCTGGCTTTTGAAAATGTAACTCTTTAATGCATATAAGTCTTTGGAATGACATTCATAGGTACATTCAAAACACTGCCACATACATTTCAGCTATTAACTTGAGTAACTAGGAACAAGATCCCTTCTATGTATCTGTCAGGCTGCCTGTGCCTGTGCATACAGAGTTATCTGGAACTCAACTTTTAATTGCATTAGGACCAGCTTTGTCTTTTGAATTGTCTGTCATATTATGGCAAGATATTTGTAATTTTCCTAACAGAGGATTTTCTTTGTCTCATTAGGCTAAGCTTTAATGAAGAAACGTCAACGTTGCTAACAACTGCATAAAGAGGGTCTGAAGACCTTTGTGACCAATGATGTGGTTGTCATGGAAACTGCTTCTGTTTCTGTCACTCACTGGCTGTCTTTCAGGTAAGTCAAAACAAAAACAAGAAAACTCCAATTATTGTTTCAAGGCTATGCATTGCAAACGGAAATGGGAAGATGTGAAAGATGGCAGAGAAGATCAGCATTACTGAAAATGCTTGTCTAAGTGGTGAAATTTTAAAAAGTTATATTAAGAGATTTACAAACACTATTCATCTGCCTTTAATTTGTAGATAAATACATTGTTTTAATGAGAGGACAGCTACATAACTTATTTGAAATAGCAACGACAATGTTATTATTAGAAAAGAAATTTCAATTGGAAGTAAGCCTAAAGAATTTCCATTCCAACACTAGCGCAGGGCTCACCTAAACACTAAATGCTGAAGAATGTCTTACTTTGGGGTAATATTCTGTCTTTGGAAAATAGTTACTAGCTTAGTTTGGGTTTTGTTGGTTCTGTATGTGTTTCATTGGTCATTAAGACTTTTTTTTGTGTAGTAAGTTTATTTCTTTCGCAGGTTTTTCTCTTGGTGTTACCTTATATGTTGTCACCTTTTACCTTCTGGCATGAGTTGGACATAGGAAATTAATATTGAAAATAACTGGAGATCTGTGTACATGTTTTGGATGCACACGCGAAATACTGAAATTTCATCTGGTTTTCCTCACATAACTCAATTATCATATATTAACAAAGTCCATTACTTTTGGACCGTTAATATCTTTCTCTTAATAATAATTCATTAAAAAATATAATGCTATAAGAGCTGAAATTAATCAATGTAAACAAAAAATTGGGCTTAAAGGTATTCAAATTCAATTGTAAGAGTAACTGATAATTTACTGTCTCCACACCTTTCAGTATATAATTCTGCATTTGAAATTTTTATAGTCCAGCATTCGCTAGAACATATTTACAACTGCAAACAGTTCCTTCAACTGCTGCAGTTCAAGGTAACCTAGTAAGTCCAGTGCCTAGTTATGCTGTTCTTAATGACAGAGTAATAGATATTGATGCTCCTTCAGTAAGATAAAATTAATTCAGTTCCTGTTGCTTTCGGTCATGTTAAGATTCAGTAATTATCTATTAAATTATCAGATCATGGTATTGCTCTTAGTAGCAGGCAGTGTTTTGAAGAGATTACCACATTGCTGAATTGATTTTACATTGGTGAGGGAAATCATCCACGAATAAAATAGATGACCTCTTTAGCGTCTGTTTTTATATTATTTTTATAATAATGCTGATCTTGGTTTTTTGGGTTTTACTTATTCATGTATACAAGTGAGCTTAAGCTACATTATAAATAATTTTGAAGAAGACTGCAATATTTTCTGAATACAAGGCAGAGGTCTGAATTCTGTCTCACAGCTAAGTTAATTTTTCTGTAAGTAAAAAGTAGTTGGGCACTACAGTTCACAGTTATAGAATCATAGAATGGTTTGGGTTGGAAAGGACTTTAAAGATCATCTAGTTCCAACAACCCCTGCCATGGGCAGAGACAGGTCAGGTTGCTCAGAGCCTCAGAAAGCCTAGTACTGGATTATCTTCAAGGATGGGGCCCCCACCATCTCTCTGGGCAACCTGTTCCAGTGTCTCACCACCCTCATGGTGAACACGCAAGTCCTTCCATTTTTCCCCCCCCAGTTTGCTGCTAGGAAGGTTCCACACGCCCCTCTTTTCCCCCATCTCTTGCCTCTGCCAACCCTTTTCCAGACCATTTTCCCCCAAATCACCAACACCTGAGCTCCACTGGAGACTCCTCCCCTCCCCAGCTGTTCCAAAGTCCCTCCTGCCCCCTCTCTCCTATTTAACACAAGCACGGAAAAGTAGCTGCCATTTGCCCCCCCTCGTGGGTCCTGAGGGATGCTCCTTCAGGTGTCTGTGCTGCAGGACACACCACTCGTGAGTTGCATTTTCCAAGGGGACATGGTGGGAGGAGAAAGGCTGGGGGGCCTGCTGCCCCCCAGCTGGTTAGGCAGGGGGAGGGTGATGGCCTTGTGTTTCCATTTCTTGCCTTAATGTTCTGTGGGCTTTGCCTAAGTTAAATACTTACGTTCTCAGAAATCTTATATTTATGGCATATCAGTAGTTTACAGGAGCAAAGAAGGTCTCAAGGTTGGAAATATGTTGCTTCTTTTCTCATTATTTACTATTGCCCTTCAAACTTAATTTGAGATGCTGAAGAATTAAACTGCTGTTTTAGACATAGTGTCTGCCTCATTTTATATATATATATAGCAGTTATATAATGCTCTCTATATATATGTAATATAGATAATATATATCAGTTATTTTTTTAAAGTTGCCTTTTTTTTTTTTTTTCTTCTGAGGCTTTCCTGTGGGGAAAGGCATCAATCTGTAATGGAACAAACTACCTAAATGGAACAGTTAATCTGAAATTCAGAGGAGCCTCTGGTATCTGATTTGTTGGCAATAACATGTGGAGTGAGTTCAGAGGTGACTAGTTTAAGTATAAATCAGGGTAACCAGAATTTAGCTACAAATTACATGTTCAGGTCATTTTAAAAAGTGTAATTGTGATTTTTTTTTTTTTTTTTTCATTGAAAATCCCTAGAATGATAAAGGTTATGGCGTCAGCAATTTTGTCTTCTGGATGATTTGATCACCTGTATTTTCCTCTTGTGTAATTATGACCTTATGACTTGGATGGCACTGACCTGTGTAAAATGGGACTGGGGCATATTCCTCGGGCTTTATTATCCCAGTTCCCTGTAATAACTTTGCACTCTGCTTTTATGTGTATGGTAAAACTTGTTTAATTTTGGTTCTTTGTGTTTCAGGAATAGGAAACATATTTTTTAAACAGAACAAAATTAGATCAGATTATCAGCTCATGGTTAAGAGAACTAAGACTATGGCTTTTATTTGCAGAATTAAGACACTTGAAAAAAAACAGCTTGAGTGTAGGGTTCCTGCTCATTCTTTCTGGTAATTATTACTTCCTATTACAAGACATTTCAAAGTTTAAATATACTCTAAACTTTGCATAATAGAGAGGGTGTCTTTTATGGAGTTCTGATTCTGTTTAAATCTTAACTTATATCCCTTATGCTTTTTTGTGCCTTGTCTGTTCATCTACTTCTATGTTATTACCTGCTGCATGTTAATGGGGTCAAAGCAAGGCTGATTTACTCTGGTAGACTTTATAATTCATGGCATCAATAAAATTGCAGGTATAATGAATGTAACAAGGCTTCAAAAGATAGAGGGAGTACCTCTGAGACCAAATGGTCACTGCTCATAGAGCCAAGTGGATAAACCCTTGTCCTTAAGCCTAATCTCTGTGTGCTGCTCATTTCCCTTTCACATAAAACATTCTCACTACCAAGCAGACTCCCTAAGTAGTGATTTTTTTTCCTGTATCCCTCAGTATGTTCCTCAAAATTAAAACCAGCATGTCTTTCCATGAACAGTTGCTTGCTACAATATGATATGAATGGACACTTACAAAACATGCTCTTAAGTAAGAGAGCATATGTGGCACAAATACAGTGCCCTGTAAAGTTTTGACCTGCAGCTGGCAGTTATCTGAGGGGCTTCTTATCTTTTATTACATCCATTCCACTCCATCTGGCTACTTGGAGGCTTTCAGGAATTTTCTCTGTCATCTGTGCTTATCAGCTTCCAAAACAAATCTCTAACCTGCCCGATGTGTGACCTTCAGAATTCCAGCAGCCCCTGCCAGGATTAAATTTCATAACCTAATGTTCAAAAACTCATTAAAAAAACATATGAAGTATGTGTACTACTCTCAGTGACACAACTATTTCTAGGTTTTAGTCCTCCTTTTAGACAATGTCCTTCCTTTATGAGAGCAGGCAGTATGTGAAAGTATGTGAAAGTTGCCGCTCTGCTAAATGAATGATGAACACATGAATGTCCGGTGTCTCATCACTGACAAGTATATGCTATTTACTACTTCTCCCCTTTTTCCCCCCACCTCCTGCAGTGATGACAGTATAGCAAATACCATGTAGCTTTTGAGCATACAAGCTGGAGACAGAGCTCTAGATAAGGACTACTGCCTAGGGCCTTTCATCTTCTCAGTCTTCCAGGTGAAACAGAAAAGTCAGAACATGCTTAACCTTTCTTCTTCTCATCCTGAAATACTGCGTTTGAAGACAGTGCAGCACAAAAGAACAATTCTTTACACTGTTAAAATCCAAGTTAGACTGCTACCCACCGTCTCAGTCCTGGATTCAGTGCTTGATTGAATTAAGGAACAAAGCACTTACTGATGAACGTTGCACTTTGTATAATTCTTAATTCAAAAGAAGAATGGAAAGGTAAAAATTTACTGCTACCAGAATCCTGAAGTGTTTTTAAAATTAAGCGATCATTAGTGTTAACACTGGGAAAAATTGTGGTAGTGAGAAACATTTTGAGTTTGTGCCTAAGAAAGAATTTTTATCAGAAACCCTCTAGTTGTTTGAATGTGTAGGAATTTTTAAAGTGTTTAAGAATTTCTGGAATAAATCATTTAGGTCTTCCTTCCTAGCTGGAGTTACGTAATGATATGCTAATATACTGGTATGTGTGCTTCACCTGGCAGTATAGTAAGTATTAGACAGGCACCAGATGCCTTTCCTTTGATGTGGAATTAATGTAACAGGCCTTTCAGGGCTAAGACCATAGTAAATGTGATCTATAATTAGAATCAGAACAAAAACATTGTCATGCCTACAAGAATTAAACTGATTGATATGTCATAACAGTAGTAGCACATCTGATAATATCATGGCATTCTAGAATATATTTTAATTACCTGCCTAACTATACTTTCTCAGTTTAATGCACTTAAGTTTTTTCATTAAAAATTCCTACTTCCCAACAAGATCTTATCAAAAGTACTAACAAGAGTCTTGCAAACTGGTATTTAAATTAGTTCCAGACTAGACCTGGAGTGACAAACCTTTCTCTGGAAATAAATTGTAATACTCACTGAAAATAGATTGCACTCATTATATTGTCACAATGACTTTAGAGAGCCTTTAACCTTCACATCTGTCCTTGGTTTTGTATTTCTTAGCTGATGGATAAGTCTTAATGTGACAAACCCTTTAGGGTTGCAATCTGATGCTTTGAAAGTATTTTCTGTTGCATTAGATACAATATTAAATCACATGGATTTTACTGATAGAATTATATGAAAATATAATGAAGCAATGCTTTTCTGTTAAGATTATGATTTTACTTTTCTGTTGGGTAATGTACACAGAAATATCTATTGATTTCAAGATTGCACAATCAGATAACACTCTACTACTTCTCTTTGTATTTTTGAAGAATATTGGATATTGAGGATTGGATATAGGAATTCACTGTACTCCCAGAACCTCATCTGAACCTGAACTCAATGTCAATCAGCACTAGTTTAAAATTTAAAGTGTTTGTTCATCCATCTGAATCTCCGTGATTAAAACTTTAATGACTAAATCTCTTCTAAGTTCAAAATTCTATCATTTGAAGCTAGGGAGGCTCAATGTCTATAGCATTCTCATAACACAGCGTTTTTACCAAAGTAAAAGAAGAGAGAATCATATTGTTTTATTTGATGTTTTGCCTGCTTTTTGATTTTTTTTCCCTCAGATTTCAAACTGCCTGTCTACATTTATGAGCTAATAGAAACATAATGGGCTTGTAGGAAAACAATTGGAATAAAGCTGCTAAAGCATCTTTGTAAAGTCCTGATAGTAGAGAAAAGTCTGCTATTAAGAAGCTGCCACAAAGAGACAAATAAAAGTGCAACTCTGCAGGTCCAGATTCATCTCATTTAACTTCAGTGTTTAAACTGAAATGTCTGAGTTGGAGAATAATTGCTCTTCTTCCCTAAACAGCTAATGGACAGAGGCGACCATTTGTAAAAAGTATCTGAATCTGAATTACTTTCTGTAATTCTGCACTAAAACAGACTAATTGCTAACATTAAGGATTTGAAGTTAGACCTCTTTCAAGTTTTTGGGTGATTAAAGAACATATTCATGAACCAGCAATTCCAGTTAGGTATCATATGCAGCAAGGCAATGTATCTCTATCCTGTCACTTAAAGAGGCTCACACAGTTAATATTTAATAGACCACTTTGGTTACTGGGACAGTCAATCTGCTTTTCTTTAACCGAAAGTAATATTAAAATTTCTCACCACAGTCATACAGTCTGTGTAGATAGTAACTTGGCACAGTCACTAGAAGAAACCACCAAATGTGCATCTCAGCTACTGTGGAAAATGTTTACCTTCTGTCAAAAGTTCAGCTGCTTAGGACCACAGAGGACAGCCCTGCAACTCCATGCAGCACCTTGAAAGATGCCATCTGCCACCTAAAGGCAGCACTTGCTACCCACTCGTTTAATTTACAAAACTTCTTTCCTACTACCAGCCACCAAGAGGTTCAAAGAAATTCTTAGTACTTTCAGCAGATATTCAGTGTCTTACTTTTCTAATTGGGTGGATAGCACTTCACCAAAAGCACTCATTGACAGGAACCTCTGGTGCTTTCATCCATACTGCTGGGAATTCAGTACTAAGGTTTCTTGTAGGAATATCTTTCATAGCTTTCCTGGCAAAAGTGACTCGTTCTAGGAAGTGACTATCATTTTCCTATAATGTGGTTCTAGTCAGCTACTTCTCGTGTTTAGAAATACTAAAACCAGTAACACTGGGTCTCATCAAGCAACGGAGTCTGTTTTCCCTTTCTTCTAGAGCCAGATTTATACAAGGAACAGTTAGCTCATAATGCAGAATAATTTGCAGTTTCAGTGCAGCACTAACAGTTTAGCAAATACATAATAAAATAAGTCATTAACTTCATTTCAAAAAGTCATTAGAAAGCAGAACAATGTTTCTTAAGCATTGGCCTGGCCTTTTCTAATAGGAATGCAATAAAAAGGCAGTGAAATCTTAGAGATTATGACAAATTCAGCTTTGAAATTAGATACAGTCTGCTAGTAATGAGGTTAAAACAATATTGGAACAGCTCTACTAGGACAGTTGGTGAATATGATAATGTTTCAAGTCAGAAAGCAAAATTAAATATCTTTAAAAATTAAGTGCATGCCTGTGAAGGAATACCTTAATACTTGGTTGCCTTCTAGATAATTCTGGGTTGTATTAATCCTGATGTTATTGTCCCACTTCCCCAGCTTTTTTTCCTTTGTGGGTTCATTGAGTGTATAGCAGTCTCCATTGCTCTCTTGCACTGATCTGGTCAGAAGGTTCTCAATTTGATATCAAATAATCAAAGCAGATACGTTCATGAAGCTTTCTGGCTTTATTGTCATACAACTGGATGCTGAAGACAGAACAACTGTAATGTTGGTTCCATTCAGCTCCTATTCCAAGTAGTACTATCTAATGCTTTTAACCCAAAGAAATGCCATGCTCAAAACGCCTCACTCAGTCTAGTTCACAGGTTGCCTCCTTATAGATATGCAAGATCAGAAACCTTCTTTCATCTAATTGCAGGTAATTAGCCCTAAATAGCTAGGAAAATAGTGCATTAAGATCCTGGAAAACAAGCAAACATACAAACCATAACTGTAAGGGGTTTTAGGTATTTATTTCTCATTGCCCATTTCCAAGATCAGGTAACAAGCATGAAATTAGAAAAGTTCCTTGTGTTATTGAGACTTTCAGAGTTCTCTTAGATTACACTTTCCAGTTTTCAGGTGTTATATTGAAAAAGTTTGTATTGGAATTTCTTCAGGTTTTATTTAGTATGGTCAAATATATTTGACAACAAATGTATAAGAAATTAAACTGACAAACTACAGACCACACATTTGGCTTAAATGAACACTCTTGTCTGTGCAAATGCAAGAATATTGTTACAGCAAATACCAACATAAAAGCTTTAAGGAAAAATCAAATTTCTGACATGAACTGAATAAATTCAGAAAATAAAAGATGTAAAGATTTATTTAACCCTGGAAAAATAAAAAAACACAAACAAAACAAACAACTCTGCTCCCTAGGTGCTAACTATCTTTTTCTTCCAGATTTGTCTGAGTAGTGGCAGTATGTGAAACTCTGACTAGTCTTACACAATATGAAGTTAATTTCAGTTGTTTATATCATACCTGAAGAAGCCTTTGTGTGCTGAAATAGCTAGTGTGGTTTTTTTTTTCCTCTTTTTGTTTCATTTGATCATTTAAGAGGTCTTAACATCATTTGCTTCTTTCTAGAGACATGCCAAAAAAGTAGGAATGAAACCTTGTGCTGAGAACCTGGTTTATATTTACAACAGATAATAAATTGTTATGTTTCACAACATTGGAGGTAAACTGGCTGATGTGGAGAGGTCACATAATATATGAAATAATGAATAGATGCACATATAAGCATGCACATACTCCATGCACATATGAGCACATGACTGTGGAAGCTATGAGTGAATGCCTTGCTGTTTCAAGCTTAAAAATGTACTTGTCAACTCCATAGCTGCCTTTATTTAAATTGCTGCTTGCAGTTTGGTCAGAGCAATTTCCTAACTGCAGTGTAACTAAATCTCTATCCCAAACTGAATGTAAATAAAGTGTGAAAAATAAATATCTCGTCCGTTAGAGAGAATGAAATGTGCGTATATTGTTTAGTGCTACAACTGTGGGAGGCAGTTTATTGAGCTCCATGTAGCACCATGACTGGTAACTGCTCTGCTCAGTGGACTGCTTTGATAGGAAGGTTTTTCTCTATTAAGTGCAGTAGCGTGAAAATGCTGATAATACTGAAGAACGTATCCCATAATTTTGGTTTTTATTCAGCATGGGTTGCTGTGCTGTGTACTGAGGCCACTTTCTGTAGTGATTTTAGTTTACTTCAGTAGATTTATTAGTCTTGATTCTGGGTATACAAACAGTAAGGCTTTATATAGTAATTTGATAAATATTCTGCCAGAGTTGGTTTTGGCTGGGATTTTTGAGTGGTTGTGTGTGTTGGAGTGAGGCAATTGTGTAGTTATTTATTTTTTTTAATCTTACTACCACTAGAACCTATGTTGATCATGAGATCAGTGTTAAATAATTCATGGACTGATGATGTTCTGGGGTGTGAGCCCTGTGGTGAATGCACCATGGTCTTGGCTTCTAGTATTTGCCCTTAATACAGTGTGCAACTGTGAAAGGGAGTCTTTTAGCCAGGCCACTATAGGTAGTGTTGATTCAGCTCAGTACAAAACTGTAGGTGGTTTTCCATGGCTCACCACTAAGCCATTAATAGTATCATCTTTGCTCAGCACAGAACTGCAAGTGATAGCATTTAAACTCCCTGTAACATAGTGAATGATAGTGTTCTCATCATGTCCAGGAAGAAATGTGAAGACAGGCACTTTGACTATGCCTGTGATTTAAGCAAGTCAGATAAGGAAAGAATATATTCTTATCACCTGCAAGAGGATACAGCCTCACTGAAATTTAGCATTGATTTTTAAAGTGTATAAAAAAGGACAATGGATCAGAGTCAGCAGATTTTAGAAAGAAAAAAGATTAGTATATTCATAAATATCTCCTGACATGAGCACTAGTGTTACTTAACTGTTCCAAGTCCCTCTCTGGAGATGCTGCTTTTCTCTAAGACCTGTGGAAACTACTCTTAAATGAGCCATTTGAGTTAGATGACTAAAGCAAATGGCGTGAATATTCTTCAACTATACAGCAGTTATTCACTTTCTATTGGAGTACTCACCTGCTCAGATAGTTAAAAGTGGAAAATATCAGAAAAAGTATTTTAGAATATGAAATGTACAATAAAATGTCCAGGGTGCTGCACTTGGACCTGGCCAGTCCTCATTACCAATACAGACTCAGGGGTGATCTGATAGAGAGCAGCTGTATGGAAAAGGACTGGGTACTGATGGATGAAAAGCTGGACGTGAGCAAACGGTGTACACTCACAGCCCAGAAGGCCGACTATATCCAGGGCTGCATGAGAAGAGGCATCTGTGGCCAGTTGATTAAGAGGCAATTCCGTCTCTTTGCTCTTATGAGACTTCACCTGGACTACTGTGTCCAGCTCTGGAGCCCTCAGCACAAGAGAGACAGGGACCTGTTGGAGATTGTCCATAGGAGGGCCACAAGGCTGATGCACCTCTCCTATGAAGACAGGTTGAGAGAGTTGGGGCTTTTCAGGCTAGAGAATGCTCTGAGGAGACCTCATAGTAGCCTACCAGTACCTGCAGGGGTCCCACAGAAAAGCTGAGGAGGGACTGTTTGCAAGGGCATGTAATGATAGGATGAATGGCCATGGTTTTAAACCAGTGCAGAGCAGGTTTAGATTAGGCATGAAGAAATTCACCACGAGGGTGGTGAGTAACTGGTTGCTCAGAGAGCTGTTGAAGGCCCCATCCCTGGAGAAGCAGCCCCATCATGGACTTGATGAGATTCTGAGCAACCTGACCTAGTGCAGGATGTCCCTACTCAGAGCATGGAGGTTGGACTAGATGACACTGAAGATCCCTCCCAACTCTATGATTCTATGAGATGTTTAATATATAATATGTAAAACATGCTGAAATAGCTTTTTTTGTGTAANGGAGGGACTGTTTGCAAGGGCATGTAATGATAGGATGAATGGCCATGGTTTTAAACCAGTGCAGAGCAGGTTTAGATTAGGCATGAAGAAGAAATTCACCATGAGGGTGGTAACTGGTTGCTCAGAGAGCTGTTGAAGGCCCCATCCCTGGAGAAGCAGCCCCATCATGGACTTGATGAGATTCTGAGCAACCTGACCTAGTGCAGGATGTCCCTACTCAGAGCATGGAGGTTGGACTAGATGACACTGAAGATCCCTCCCAACTCTATGATTCTATGAGATGTTTAATATATAATATGTAAAACATGCTGAAATAGCTTTTTTTGTGTAAATTACTATAAAATGATGAATGAGGTTTGTGACAATTTGTTCTACATGTTCTTTGGCCACAGATGGGCAGAAGGGGAGAAATTATGTAATTACATTTGCAGGTATATAAACCCAGCCAAGTGGTGTGTTTGTACTCTCATTTGGTGACCTTACTTACATGGGACTCGGGAAATATTACATTTCTGAAGACTTTATATTTGTACCCTTAATCTCTGTAATATAGATAATAATTAAATTTTGTCCAATGTGACTACTTTTCAAAGTCACGTTTTTTTGCTGTTTGTAGTACACTTATTCCCTGAATACTTGTTGTTTGGTCAATAATTTACATAGAATTTGTTTTCCACTTGCTGGACAGTGCTTAATACTTCTTAATCACTAGTCTGCTGGTTTGTACATGTAACTTTAATATAGTTAAGATTTATATTAGAAGTTAAATGAATGATAATTAAGTCCATGAGCATGACTACTGTTAGGCTAAACTAAAAGTAATGAAAACCATCACTTTAATGATGATTCATCAAATTCCCTCACTTCAGCGAAAGCTTGATAAACTTTTTTTAAAATCCATAGAACTGGTATTAAAAAAGATAAAGGGTGATAAGGAATAAAAATTTAAATTCCTATAATTTTCCTTTTGTCTCTTGTGGAACTGAATGATTTTCCCATAAGTTACTTTTACCATTGACTGGGACATTGCTTACTTCATTAGGTGAAATCTAGCATCTGATTTAGTTCAATCTAACATTTGATATATTTTGTTTACACTGATTTTAGCTTGTCTAACAAGAAAGAAATGACCAGTTTGTACATCTATAATTGCATCTTTTAATGTTATGGCATCATTAAAGACTTGAGAAGTGTTCAGTTGATTCTGTATGGATGTAAAAAAAAAAAATTACAAATACTTGATTTGGAAAGTTATCCTACACATGCTCTATCGCAGTTAAGACTTTCCTCTGTTTGATTTAGGCCTATAAAAAAGGTACTTCTGTGAATAACTTTAAAAAAACTTCCCCCAAAATTCTCTTCTGTTCATCACAGTTTTAAATTATTGCCATGTCTTTTGCTCAACTCTGTGGTCATTAAAGCTACAAATTTTCATGTTTCCAACTTGCACAGAGCTTTACTGTGTGATGCAGAGCAATCTAATCATATAGTGCACTTGCTACATTATCTCTTCTCAGTCACACTTTTAAGTTTGGTGGAGTTTTGCTCTACCTGTCACAATTTTGGTTCTCTAGACAGGGAAAAAAAGTCCAAAGAACTTAACATAAAAATTATTTGAAGTAGTAATTGCATTTTTATTGCAACTTGTATTGCTCATCTCTATTATTACAACTGCTCGGGGTTTTAAAATACCCTCCATACCAATAAGGGAGGATAAACTCCATTAAAATTATTATTTAAAAATCTATGGAAAATTAAGTAGGTGATCTGAATAGCCTTCTACTTGTGTGGGATGTGTGGGGAAAAAAAAAGTTAATTCAATTGAATAGCCTTTCAAAGGAACTCACAAGGTCTTTTTTTACATCTGCATTTATTATGGTCAGCTGTTCTTATATTTGCTGATATGGCTTTTAAATACCTGTGATAAGAATTTATATAACAAGCAGAATACTTTAACAATGATTAAATTAAACATTTTCCGACTTTAAAAAGTTATGATTAGAAATGCTTCCAATTCTTAGCAATACTTTAAATAGGGAATTAAGTTCAAATAAAATAGCTTCAACCTTGATAAGGTATATTCTCCTCAAAATTACAGAGTTTTGTTATCTTTTCTTAATTATCTTCTTTTTTACATTATCCATGTCAGTGAAATAGTTCATTTTAAAATACCAATTAATCTTCCAACTAGAAAGAAAGCATCCACCTTTCTACAAAAGCTTCTCATTTTCAACCTGAATCTTCCTGGAACGTTTTTATTGTATCTATTTTTGTTAACAGTTAAATAAATTTCTTTTTCTTACACATATTCATGAGATTTTTTTCTACAACAGACAGGGAAGCTCCATATTTGATACAGCAGCACAATCAGTACTGCAGAATACTCTAAAAGGCTCTTAATACCTACAATATTTAGAGGTATCATATAGAGATAGTATTCATCCATATAAAATATATAAAGATGTAAGTAATTTATCAGACTGACTCAAGGGAGCTAAGTTTTACTAAAGACAGAATTAATCATAATGTTTGCGGTATTTTCTTGATGTTTAAGAAATGAGAAACTGGAAAATAAGAGCTAGTTCTAGTCCCAGCATGCTGCTAATGAAGGTTTTGTGGCATGAAATAAAAGTAAAGAATTAAAAATAAATCTATGTCCTGTCTTGAAATCCATAATGTATAAGCAGAGGAATTCATCAGAACTGCTTTGTAGGGCTCTGATCACCATGTTCTCATAATTCATTTTGAAGTAAATTTATTTAGCATTTGCTTAGTTTATCTAAGAGTAACACCAAAAAAAAAATGCACCAAAAGTAGCAACTGACGAATTAATTTCTGGTTGGGAGCCTTGAAGCTCATCTTTGCTCCAGTTGCAAAAGCGTATCTGTAACAGGTTATGACAGAAGATTGTCATGTCTTTAAGTGTCTGAAGTCCATATTCTGGGAACTAGTGGGAAAAGCTCTTGCAGTTGAAGCCAGCAAATGAATTTCATTCCTGGCAGAGTTGGTTTTGCCGGCATCAAAGCTGTTTTGTTCTTGTGTGAGGTGAAACATAACTACAGTATGCAGTGACACCAGCAGCAGTTTGCCTGCATCCTACATTTAAATTGCAAATGGCAAAATATCTAGCTTAGCTTTTAAGCTTTTATTATGAATTCCAGTAATCACACATTTAGACATGAATAATGATGCCATACACTAGTTAATTCCTTGTGTTCATGTAATAATATAGCAAGATTGTAAGTCAAATTTTAGATTAACATATTATGTCAGCAAGCAAAGATTTCATTTAATTAGTTTACAATTAGTCCATCTTATTTCTAATCTCAGAGTATTAGGTATTGATGGTATTAATAGATTAGCAGCTTCAATTTAATGGTGTCAAACAGGCCAAATGCAAATAGGGATTGCTTTTAATGGAGTTTATTGATTTATGTGCATGTGCTATTTAAACAGTTTTGTTTGACCTTCACAATTGCTTTATATTTACACCAATAAAAATTGCAAAGTGTCATATTGGGGCACTTGTCATATTGGGAAATAATTTGGTCTTTAGGAAATGATGCACCTTTCATGATTTGCCATTAGAGCTGTTTTTGACATGTCCCTCACATGCAAAAACCCAACTGTCCTAGCAGCAAGTCTATTGTTTTTATTCTTGCTTCAGAATGAGGTTAGAAAAAATTAAGAGATTGTGTTGAATTGTTATGCACTGAGTCAGAAAGTAAGACGAGCTACTTGGTATTTCAGGACTTCTCCATGATCTTCCTAGGAAATATTCAAACACCATAGATGAAAAAATCAGAAATTGTTGTATTTTGACTTCCAAAAAATGTTGAGGATTTTGACCTGTAGATCCTGCAAGTGGAAAAAATGTTAGTCAAATCAACTATTCTAATCTCTGCATTTCCTCAACCAGGCTCAAAAGAGAATCCCTGTAATTTACAAGCAGGGCCAGTGTTATTTTCCTCTTAGATGATATGAGTAAGAGTGCCTTTGTCCAAGGATGTACCACCAACTACACTTGGATCTTCATTTTGGAGGAATATGAATTTCAGTATCCCTCTTGGTCCTTAATAAGAAAGAAAACAAAAAAGATAAAGAAAAGCCAAACAGCTCTGAAATAAATACAGGTCCTTCAGTGGACTGTGTAGCCCCTTGAAAATGTCTTGCTCTCATTCTTTTGGTGATAGTGAGTCGAGTCTCATAAATCAGGTGTGTCAGTTACAGTGTTCTTTATTATTTTCAATATTAAATCAAATCCATCTATCTTACAGAAATCTTCCACATGAAAGATCTGTGCCCAATCACTGTTCAGACCTAATTTCTGTTGCCTTTTCTTGAGCATTTAAAAATTGTCTATTTTACTTCCCTCGCCAACCCCTCTAAGTGGTAAGTGACATTTATCAATCAAATCTAATAACAGTAGTTTCACAATTGCAGGAAGGCTTGTTATTTTCTGATAAGGTTGTTGGATCATACCTGCCAAACTGGTTAAACAAAATTTATGACATCACTCTGTCTTAATATTAAGTAAACTTGCAATGAATTTGCATTAATGAAAATAAAGCCACGAAGTATGACTGAAGAGCAAGTCTTTTGGTACTTGAATAACAGATACAAGTGTAAAAAATCCAAAGGTGGAACTGGAGATTTTTCAAAACACTAAGTTAGAATAACATATTCTCATTTAATCATTCATCTACAAAATTATACTTATCTCATCTGCTGAAATACAGAGATTTAATTTCTGAAACTTGTTTTGTAGTTACCTTGCAAAACTCTACCTCTTCTATGTTCAATTATATACTTAAAAAATCGATTTCTCTTCCAAACATAAGCCCTGTTCTGAGCTCCATAGCATTTGTGTTCTTTTGCTTTCTAATTAACTGTGAAGAACAATCAGGTTCTTGAGATTTGATTTTAAAAAACATTATTTTGCCTTAAACTGGCATACCTATATTTCCTTTGTATGTCATCCTTCTATTAAAGAGCTTTAGAAATCAGTAGACATCTTTTTGCTACCTTGTCCTTAGGTATCCAATTCAGGCACATTAAATCCGGAGTCTATCCTCTATATATTGTCAACAAAGGCATTATTTTAGGATCAAGGCTGAAAGCATAATTGGTGGCTATTTTGACTGCTTTCAAGATGCGTTACTAATCTACAGGGTAACCATAATTTGATCTTCCCTTTAGAATGTCTCAGTCTCATTCTCCTTGTAATATGGAGCATAACTTTTTGTACCTGCAAGTGCCTAGCACTGCATATTTAGTGCACTGATACTTCTTATTTTTCCATTGTCAAAGCTTAGATGGTGTTCTCCTTAGCTGTCTTTTATTTTCCGGGCAAAACAATAGGAATATTTCACTCATTTCATTTGGAATTTAGAAAAAATTAAATTCAGAATAGAATTAATTCAACCTATCTTTATCAGACATAATTTAGGTGATGACATGGTTTGACAGACACCTGTTTAAGAATACTTCTTCATTACTTCTGTCAGCTCTTTTTTTTCCAAATAATGCATCCATCTCACCTTATTCAAGGATAAAAACAGCATTTATAGTGTAGCAGGAGATAAAGCAATAAAATCATCACAATTTTCTGAATACAAAATTTTCACAGAACTGTTTGGACAGAACAAGAATACAATTTACTATTCTTTGGTAAGTCAGCAAATCTAATCAGCTCCCAGTGCATAACTGATGCTGCCAGAACTCTAGCTGTTACTTTGCAATTACTGATAATATTTATGCAAAGTAGAAATATGGGATGTTAGCAGATGTACAGCTTCCTGATGGCATTTCACCTTATTTCCCAGTTTTATCTCCTCTTATGTTTCAGTTGATTTTTGCATTCCTTTACATATCATCTCTGTAAGTCTGAACTCTCATAGTGAGCAGAATAACTGTATGACAATAACAGACTAAGAAAAAGTTGTTAAATGAATTGCATTTATAGGAGTGGAGTCCTTAAACCTGATTTTAGTGGTTCATTGAAGAGTTCAAAGGAAGAGCATATTTTTCCTATATTATCCAGGAACAATTTTCAATCAAAACTAACATGCCAAAATTATCCTCAACTTAGAGAAGGGGATGCTGTGGGTGTTTGTCAAAGGCCTTCCAGAAGTCCAGGTAGACGACATCCATTGGTCTTCCCAAGTTCATTGATGTAATTAACCCATTTTAGGAACTCAAAAGATTGGTCAGACTGGGCTTGCCATTGGTGAAGATGTGCTGGCTGTGTCAAATCACCACCCTGTCTTCTATGTGCTATAGTATAGTTTCTAGAAGAATCTATTCCATGATCTACCCAGACACAGGTGGGGTTGGTAGTTCCTGGCATCTTTCTTTCCACCCTTTTATAAAATGGGTGTGACGTTTGCCATCTTCCAGTCACCAGGGACTTACCTGACCACCATGACTTCACAAATATTGTAAACTATGCCAAGGTTTTCTTCCTTAACAGAAGGATGCATGGAATGTGTCTTGATTCAGGATATAATCTACAGTTTAATCTTCCTTAGGCCTTATGTCTTCTGTGGATATTAATTTCTTTCTCTGAGCCTTTCTCTGCTCTTAGAGAAGTCACCATATATTGGTCATTAAGTTTTCTAGTTAGAGAGGCCTTATTTCTGCCAAGTAAAAAGATAAAACCTTTTCTTTCTTTTTTGTTAGGTGAACATTTCATATATGATAAAGTATAGCAGCTTTTTGCCATTTCTTTCTCCCTTTCTCATTTTTTTCTCTTCTTTTTTTCATACATTTTCTTACCAACTCATTATTAGACAAAACATGCTTCCTAGTACTTTTATACTAGGCATTTGGCTTGTTGACTTCAGTGCTTGTAAAACACCCTGTACTGACAGTAAAGTAGAATGCTAAAAAGCTTAGTAATTCTACAGGCTAAGGCTTTGTAGTTAGGTATTCTCTAATGTATGCAGCTATTATTTTTTCCTATCTTGCTTTGGGGTCTCCAGGTGCTAAGCTAGAGAAAGCAGAAAGAAGCTTTGTATGAATTTAGAAGTACTGTTATGCAGAGTGTATTAACAGGTTTTCAACAGTTTTCTGTTGTGAAACAAAAATTCTTTGGAGATTTGTTGGCACTAAGTACAACAGCAGGAATATCACCAGCAGCATGTTCTTTACATTCCCAGTGGAATGCTAAGGAACCCTGGCTTCTTTCCCTCCTCATTTACATTTATTTTCTACTTGCTCAGCAGAGTTTAGAAGGAAAAAAAATCAAAATTACAAAGGTATCTACATGGTTCGTGGACTTAAGAAGAGATTGCAAAAAAAAGGTCCTAAGCATCAACATGCATTTTTATAATGGGAATGTATCTTTTACGTATAATTTACATTAATTGTTCTCAGGAGGTACACAAGCTAATGTTAGTGATTTAATGTGATGTTGTGTTTCACACCCTTTGTCATGACACAGTGACATATTAAAATGAGATAAAAGTATCAATATTGTGATACTGTTACACAGTGTCAAAATAACTAGATGTAATAATCTCTTGCTGAAGAGGAAACAGTTGTTTGGCCCTTTAATAGATTATTACTAGTCATAAGGACATCTTGGGTTTTTTAATTTATCTCCTCTCACTTGATGATTCCTAGCTGTCCTTTAAAAAAGAATCCATGACAGTAGATTTAAAAGCTTTCTCTGACAGTGCTTACACAAAAAGAACTACAGGATCACAGAATGCCAGGGATTGGAAGGGACCTCAAGAATGCATCTTTTCAATCCCCCTGCCAGACCCAGGAACACCTAGACCAGGTCAGTCAGGAAGGCATTCAGGAGGGTTTAGAATGTCTCCAGTGGAGACTCTACAACCTCTCTGGGTAGCCTGTGCCAGTGTTCTGTCACCCCCACTGTGAAAAAGTTTTTTCTTATATTTCTATGGAATAATATATTCTAGATTGTAGTCAGGTGATGGACTGTAATGCCCTCAGTAGAATATAAAAATTCTGCAAAAATGAATATGCTAGATGGTGCCAGTATTTTTTTGGAGGAACCTCAATAAATGAATAATAAGTTTACTTTGACTTTCACTTCTGCTATCAGTACTAAAAGCTACGTAAAACACCGTTGTAACTGTTACATCAGTGCTACACCAGTTGATTTCCTGTATTTTGACATGATGGCAGAAGGATGTTTCATGTTACAGACCCTGTCTTTTTCTGGATTTACTGCTAAAGGAATTTTGTCAGGAATTTTCCCACTATACACTTTTGAGAATTCTGGCTTCATCTTCCCTATCATGTACTTCTAGCCAGCAATTTTATTTTCAGCTTCTTCACACAGAGCTGTCCTAGCTCTCTGAGCCTCTCCTCATCAGACAAATGCCCTGCTATCTTAATTATCTTCATGCCCCTTCTCTGGATTTTTTTCCTGTCTTCCCGTGTTTTTCTTGTGCTGGGAAGCCCAACACTGGACACAGCACTCTAGATGTGCTTCACCAGTGCTCAGCAAAGGAGCAGGATCACCTCCCTCCCTGCTGGTAATGCTTAACCCTATGTAGACCAGGAGCTTGATGGCATTCTTTTCCAGGAGGACACTTGTCAACTTGTCTCACATCAGTACTTGAAAGTCCTTTTCAGCCTAGTTTCTTTCCAAACGGTTGACCACAACCTGTCCTGTAGTCAGAGGTTATACCATACCAGATACAAGAGTATATGACATGAGTTAACTTAGAAGGCTACATGTGTCACACACAGATGTGTGAACACATGGATCTTGTCTCCCTTCAACAAAAATATTCAGATTTGTACATTATGTCACTTTGTGAGCACCATATAATGTTTTCATTAAAATGTTCTCCAGCAGCAGTGAGTCAATTAGAGGGTCAGAGGGGTACTCTTGCACTTGATCTTACGTTAGGTTTATTTTTCCTGAATGTCAGATGAGATTACTGATGTAAATATTGACCTTTTTTTCATATCATCTTGACGGTTTTGAACCTACTTAAGAAAAATTAAGCTCATAGTTTGCTTTCTTTAAGCAGTGTGCATAACAGAAAATTTTTCTGCTTCATCCTTGAACTATTTTTATACTCATCATAACTTTTCCCATGCTTCAAACTGCGTTCCCATTCTGATGACTTGGTTCCTATTTCAAAGCGGTCCTGTTACATGCTTCAGTCAAGCTTGTTAGTTCCAATTTTGCATTGTTACATCATTGTTTTCTCTGCTATACCACCTTGCTCTTCCCCAGAAAATGTTCCATTTGTTCATAAAACTTTATCCTGAATTTGTGATAAGGTTAGCCATATCTAGGTCCATATCTGGATTTTTTGTTTCTTGACAGAGTCCTTCTCAGCTTTAAATTTTGTATAGTGTCACCAGTATCGCCATCTGAAAAGAACTGGGACAACACACACATATGCTCTACCTCTTTAACAAGACAAGACCTGCTGAGGATAATAGTTTTTCACAATTTGTGATCAATGTTCATAGATGACCTAGCTTTAAAGTAGACACAGAGCAATACTTGTTCTCACCAAAAGATCACCATGCCCTTTTAGTACAAAGTAGACTTTTAGCAGCTGCTCAAACCTTAAATACTAACAGGGTTGCAATGTACCAGCAGACATAAATGTATGGATAGTTTTAAACCCTTTTCTGCCTTGTGTAGGCGTTGTCTCAAAATACATTTGTTATTGCCTTTATCCATAATTTACGTTGAGCTCTCCATAGCTGTGAAGAGCTGTAACATTAGTGTAATTGTTGAGGAAATAAAAAAAGGAAAACTATTTTGACTAGAATGGGTGTAGTAATGAGATTATTCCAAGTATACATTTTGATATAGAGCTGATTTTATTCTGTTGTATTTATTCGACTTTTAGCATAACTCAAAATATCATTTTGCATTTTAAATGTTACTGTAGCTCAGTAAAATAACAATATGGCTATACTGTCTTCAAAATTGCATCAAATGAAAGAAAAATGTTGAATATTTGTTAGAAAATGGCAAGTAGAATACCTAATTGTGGTACATAATTTTTTCTTTTATTACTCAATTGGTTAATTGAAGATGCTGTTATCATATACGTGAACTATTAATGTGCTTCCTTTTTTAGACTATTATACTGTTGGGTTTTTATTTGAATTTATCATTTGAACCATTAGCATGTATAAGTCACCATGATACAGGGCATAAATTGGATCATGATGTAAAGTTTCTTTGTGGCTTGCTGTTACTTAATATTTAATACTTAATGCTATTGTGTTGGACTTGGCTCGAGTAATTTCCTGTGCTATTTTACATTTCCTTTTCTGCAGGAATAACCTTAAGGTCTTGTAGTTTGCGGTCTTTGGGACTTTCTGTCAAGGTTTTGACCAGTCACTTAATTATTTACTATGTCAAAGATTCTCTAATGTTTTTATTGCCCCCTTGTGGGACATTTTCTAGAAATCAATTTGCTGGGTTTAGATAAATTAGCATTGTTGTAACTTGTTCTGTTGTTCAGCAAAAGGACTTTTTTTCAAGAATATGGACTTTTTTTTCAGGTCAGGAGGGATCCTAATAAATTCTGGTGCCCTTGTTTTTCACATTCTTAAAAGATCTATTTTTGGCCTTGTTAATAACAACAAACCTCTTGACATTTTAATACTGCAGTTGGTTTTTCTAAACAACTGAGGATCAACAGGGTGTTGCTTCCTTATAAAAAGTGTAGTACAAATTCTGTGAGTGTAGCCATGGGAAGATTTTAATTTGAAGGATAAATTTTGTTTGCCTTGGATTAAGTCTCAGTAAGTAATGCTACTCTCTAGAGTGTTTTCTTCTTGCCCCCAACGTGAGAGGAAAAAACTCTAGTTATTAAATCTTTCAGGTATGTCAAGGAGTTGAAGTCAGTTAGGTTGAATCTGGATGACAGAACCAGGCTTAGCAGCAAAGCAAGACTGTTTCCATTTTAAAAGTCTGTTTTAAAAATTCTCTCTCTGTGAACATAACAAAAACCTAGAGTTTCTGTTGGTTTTGCTTTCCTTTACTGCCCCCAAAATTTGCTGCTTGGAAAACAGCTGGAGACTTGAGAAACAAGGCTAGGATACTCCACATTTCACATGCTTCTCATATCAAAATAATCAAAAGTCATCTATAAGTGAAATGGGACTAGTAAATGGCTTAATTCTTAGTTCAGTTATTTCCAATATATTTGCAAACATGTTGCCACTGTTTGCAGTACATGCAAATTTATGTATGTGTTCATGCATTCAAATATTTTTCTTTTATGGAAAATTTGTCATAAGCTACTTGTGTGCAAGTAGCTTTTTCTGTCATACATAGTTATTAATTTCTTACTCTACTTCACATGCCACTTTCCAGTGTATGAAATAACTTTGATAATGTCTAGAAATTAGTATAAATTTACATTTATATAGTGCATTTAGTGATGAAGGGTCATAAGAGTGCTTATAGACTCAGCATACCTATGTGAAGTGTAATCAGAAGCAACTTAATTCACTGCTAAAATGTAGCAGCTCTTCACATGTACATTGAATTTCAGTTCTAAGTATTTCTACTGCTCCCATCATCGGATTATAGCACCCTCCCCAAAATTTATGAAATTATAAGAGTGGAATTCTACTTCATATCATAGCCTTAGCCATTTAACAAGCTAATTCAACCTTATTCTAAAGTTTATTACCTATTTTGTGACAAAAAATTGTAAAAACGGATGAGAATCAAATCTTTTGTTCTTTAGGCAGCAATTTCTATAGATGCCTCCTACCAGAAGGTAGGATAAGATCCTGTAGTTCACCTGTAACTACCAGTACAGACAAATAGCAATTGTAATGGTACACTGTTGAATATCACTACTTGAAACTGCTTTGGAGGGATTTAGGCAGAAAATAAATATACGTAGACCACTTAGGATTTTTGGGTTTTTTTGGGAAACTAATCATCTTATTTGCATTTGTGTGAAAAGCAACAATAATTCTCTCCTTATCCTCAGTTCTTAAAGCAATATTGGTAAAAATTAGATTAGCTCTAAAACTTCTGATAACATAGATACATTAATGCAGTAAAATATTTGAAAGGAAGTCTCTATGTTTACCTTTCTCTCTTTAAGAATTTAGAACTATTGTGATTTTCAACTTTTTAGTGCCTGGTAACACACAGACCAGCAAAATTGTCCTAGACACTCTGGATTCCCAGTTTCCCTTTTTAATGTATGCATGTAATCAGTATTTCAATTCTCATCCTTGTCAAGATCACTATAGCTTTTCACCTCCAAAAATCAAGAATCATTGTATAACACAAAGCTACCCAAGGAGCAAGGTTTTCTATTGAATATTTCACCATTTTCTTCAGTATTTTGGGGTGGTTTTTTCCACTTTAATATAACAGATTTACATCCTTCTGGCTTGGTTCTTCCTCTTGACCTGTTGTTCCTTTCTTTTAGCTGGACAGACTTCATTTTGGTTGCATTCATTTCCAAATTTCAAACTTTAATTAAAATTATATCAGTTTGGAAGACACTGGCAGATGATCAGAACATTTAGAAAAACTGGGAAGTATAAAGCAAATATGATCAAGGAAGACTAATGGGAAATATTAGGTCCAGCTGCGATGCCTGAGCTGTAAATTTCAATGCTAGAGGTTAGAGGAGTGGCATATTACAGAGGTACATTACACCTAGGAGCAATACACTACAAAATGAAACCATTAAGACAATTCTTATGTACACCTTGGATACCAGAGTCACACTTCATCATACATAGAGATACTATAATGTATGAACATAGATCTACTAATGATTTTATATAGAGAAGCAAAACACCATCCCAGATTTTGCAGTTTAAATGTGGTGTGAGCAAGGAGACGTTAATCTACTAATTGTAAGAAAAACTACTGAGGGTTTTTTTTTCCTCAGTTGAGATTTTGAATATGTGGCAACAATGATATGGGAATGATTATTCCTGATGAAGATGGTATTTTACAGGTTATTATAATTAGACAGATTCTTCCAGTGTTTTCTCCTGTCTAATTTGTTCATTTTGATGAAAGAATCAATAGTGCTAGCCACAATAATTGGGGAAGTTGGTAGCAGTGAATATAATACAATATGCACGTCCTCCTTCTTGTTACAGCTGCTATTTAGGCATGGACTTTGCAGAGTGTCAGCAGATATGCTGAAGAAACTGCAAATGGTTGGCTGTTCAGATTTTGATCATTCTTCAGTTGGAAATATATTCATTGTAGTTGTGAAAACAGATGAGGATGCCAGGAAGCTCTACAAATGATGATAACCCTGATAAGGACAAGTATCTCACAGTTAACTGAGGGCATATGTCTGTAACTTTTGTAAATGATAATTCTGCTGTTTCTCTCAAGCTTGAGAAGTTTGCTTAGCTACAGTCATTTGTATTGAGGCTTTAGAAGAACAAAAGCTATAGATGAAAAAAAAATACCTTAAATGAACACCCAAAACAAGTCTTCTTCTTTTTGTGTGTTTTATTACAAGAAGAACATTTGTTTTACTAGGGAACATGAAAAGGGAGAAATGTCCTTAAGAAAGGGTGATGAATTTAAATTAATTTTTTTTTTTTGGTTCTACTTTGAAAAAATGAATAAATGTTGTGGTGATATTGAAGCAGGGATGCATTTGTCTATGTTGGCAATCCCAGGTATAGGAGAAAACACACAAACACACCTAATCCATTAATCATCCCACAGCCCAAAAAGAAAGAAGGAAGATCTATGAGGACCTTGACATGTTATTTTTGTGATATAAATAAGTTTTTCTGGAGCCCTATACCTCAACATATATAAATTCTCATTGTGGCCACTACTTTGTTCCCAGCCCATCTAATGAGCAAATAACATTTCACAATGGCCAATGTAAAATGAATGAATGGCTTGTCCTAAGTATAACTTCTACTATGTTTCCAAAAGTATTCAGGCCTTAGGTTTAAAATAAAGCTGTGTCAAAGAACAAACAATTTACTGATTTCACTTTAAGAAATGAGCTGATGCTCAGGGAGAGAGGAAGAATGTAAGCATTAAAGATGTATTTTTATAACCTTTGACCTGTTCTCTCTTAAAGACAACACCACCAAAATATTTGCAATTATATGGCATGTTTTCACAGTATTACACTATTAAGGTTCATTACTGGAATCCCTGCCAAGGCTACACAGTACAATAGCATTTATTAATAAAGTCCTGGAAGCTGCATTCTGCAGTGGGACTTGAGAAAAGTCCTGTGAATCAAAGGCAAATTCCTGATGGCTAACCTCCCTCCTAGCTGCAATTATAATAATTAAGTGGGAATTAAATGGTATATAGACTCATAGGAATGATAATGGGTACATGACATGATTATCCTGAGGAGCAGATTTTGGAATGGAAATGCATTATCAAATATAATATTTGCATGTTTATAAATATATCTTGAAGTAACAGAAAGAATGCTACCTAGTTAATATTATCCAATTGCCATAATTCTTTTACATCAGAACTGGTACTTTTATACACAATTGCCATTATTTTTATAACCATTTAGGTAAAACATACTCTTCACTTTTCAAAAAGATCTAAGTTGACCACTGCATAAGGGAAGAATGAAAAACATGCTGTCCTTGGAAGTAGAGGGAATTCTCAGTTCCCTCTCTCCAACACTGTTTAGAATTGCAAATAACGTTAAGAAAAACTACCGCCTAGATTTGTGGCTATAGGCTGGCATATGTGTAAAAATTAGGAAGGAAAATAAGCTAGCTGAGATGTCAGTCAGAAGCTCTTTAAGCTATAATGATAAAGAGGATGAAAGAATCTGTTCTTATTTTAATTAACACTAAGGGGACAGAAGGCAAAATTCACATTAACATTCTGAGTAATCCTGAAGACTCATTGTTTTCTGGCAGTTGTAGTCAGCAGCCTGTTTGGATCAGTCATTCTTAGAAAATTGTATTATGATACATTAGTTGTATCAATTTTCTAAATCTGTTTGGAACACAGCCATCATTTGAGCCACCATAAACAGCAGAACAAAACTATCTAATGTGGTTCATGAAAAGGAAAAAAGAAGAAAGAGTAGATAATATACACCCCAAACTTGTAATTTTCAAATGTAAGTAGCAGTAAGGAATAGAAAGTCATAGAATCATAGGATTGGAAGGGACCTTCAAAGGTCATCAAGTCCAACCCTCCTACAGTGAGTAGAGATATCCTGCACTAGATCAGGTTGTTCAGAGCCTCATCAAGCCTGGCCTTAACTTTCTCCAAGGATGGGGCCTCTACTACCTCTCTGGGCAACCTGTTCTAATACATCAGTGGTAAAAAGCTTTTTCCTAATCTCTAATCTAAACCTCCTTGCTCTAGTTCAAAAACATTATCCCTAGTCCTATTGCCACATGCCCTCGTAAATGGTCCCACCCCAGCTTGCCTGTAGGCCTCCTTCAGGTAGTTGTAGGCTGTGAGATCTATTCCCGATGTTGCCTCAGTTTCTAGTTTCTACTCATAAGCTTTCAGCTTCCCCTAACTATTCTTCACCAACATAACTTTGTGCTCTAAATTTTCCTTCATATAAAGGGCAACTCCTCCATCCCTCCTGCCTCACCTGTCCCTTCCTAGTAGCATGTATCCCTCAATAGCCACAGTCCTTTCTCAGGATTCATCCCACCAGGTTTCAGTGATGGTCACAATTTCATAGTTTTCTATTGTCACAGCAGCTTCCAACTCTCCTCGCTAGTTGCCCTTGCTGCTTGTGCTTGTGTAAAGGCAAATTTGAGAGGAATGCCCCTTGAGGTGCTCCACAGATGTTTCCCTACTGACTATGACTACCTTAGGAACCCCAGTGTTGGGAACTGGCTTGTGGCCCGTGGCCATGGCTCTCTGGTACAGCTTAGGGAAGGTGAAAGCAGACTGTGAGAACATGGATGCCAGAGACAAAGTGGATGCTGCTGAGCGGGCATGACTTGCAGAAATCTGCAAGGAGCCTCTCTGGCCTTGGCTAGTCCCGGTAAACAACTTTGGAGGAAAACAATCTTGAGGAGGTGAAGATAAACAACCTTGAAGAGGCGCCACTGTAGGCATGAGAGACAAAACCTAAGATGCAGCTGTGGGTAGGAGGTAATGGGAAGATGTAGTTTATTATCACTGACCAATGAAGGTAATGGGAAAGATGTAGTTTATAGTCACTGACCAATGGATAAACATAGTTATTGTAAACTGTAACCTCTATATAAGTGAGCTACTTGGGCTGAATAAACGGAAGCTTCTTTATCACTCATATTGTGTGGCTCATGGTTTCCCTCACCGGCTGGGCCTGCGCTGGACGTTACACCCCAGCTTATTTCTGTTAGGCTGTAATCATAATGCAGTACCCTCAGCACATCTTGGTGCAACCAGTCAAGAGCCCTGTACGCTGTCCCCCTAGCCCTGATGTATCCCACAGCTTGTCACAGACAAATCTGGTATTATCATCCCTCTCCCCCTTTTCATCTTGTTTAAAGCCCTATCAATTAGTCCTGCAATTTCTTGGGCAAAGCCCCTCTTTTCCCTTTGTGACAGGTATCACCCACTTGATGTTAACATTCCTGGAGCTGTGTAGGCAATCCCATTGTCATGAAATCCACAATTGTGTCCGTAACACCAACCATGAGGCCATGTATTGATCGAATGGATACATTTCTGCCTTCCAATGTTGTTTCCTCCTATTGGAAAGGCTAAGGAAAAAAAAAAACCTGTGATCCCAATCCTTTCAGCAACTTCCCCAAGGTTCTGAAGTCTCTTATATTGCCCTGGGTCTACAGGTGACAGCCTCCTCTCCAGCTACTTGGAAAATAGGAGGGAATCTCCAATGACTACAGCCAATCCTTTCATGGATGAGGTGGTTACTGGAGCAACGGGGCCTCCCAGACTGCAAAGACCGTTGCAGTGAAGAATGGCCACCTGCATTTCTCTCTGTGAGCTCGGTCTGGGCTCCCACATCCGTTGTGGATGTAGTCGGGTATTGGTGACCACCGCTCTCGTTGATTACAAGGAATACCTACATTCGGTTTGGTTACACTCTTGAAAGGCCCCTTTAATCTGCAGGAGAGAGGAGCGGGGCATTGGGACGTTGGTGCCCCGTTTCAATCTGCTGGTGGCGGAAGCGGCTCCTCCCAGCGCTCCCTCCGTCGGCACCGCTTCCCGGAGCTACCGGGGAGCGCTCCCCCTTCGCGGCTTTCTCCCGGGTTTGAAAAGCCCCGAGAACAATCCTCGAAACGAACTTCTCGCTGTCTCCTTTTTTCCCCGAGATTCCTTTCCTCAGCGCGGACTGTCTTCCGCTGGAGATGGTCTCCTCAGCGAGTCCATTCCTGAGTGATTGTGATTTTTCGTGGTTGGCATTTAAAACAAGTCTTAGAAGTACTATGTTTTTTTAAATAAATCTATAAATAGAAAGCAAGTTTATCATAGTAAGCAGAATGTACCTGGAAAACCCTATTCTCAACTTGATAGCGGTGCTGGCAAATTTTGCTAAAGCATCATAAACATAAAACTGCATCTCTTTCCTCAGTCATCTGATATCTTAAAGGGAACAACAGAAGTTTGCAGAGCAAGTCCAAGTCACTTGCAGAGTTAATTTGTTTGTGCTGGGTCTATTTTTCAGTATTGATTTCTGGCAATACAATGGAAGGAGCTAAAAGCAGTTGCTTTGCTTTTTTTGATTATTCCAGCGTGGAGAGCATATATATTCATGTGATTAAAATTTGTGAGTTTTCTATAAACAGAGGAAGGAATGTGAAGTACTTCAGGATTCATTTCATAATAGTTTGTGTATATCCAGTATATAAAAATAACCCTTAAAATCCCAGGTCAGCCTTCTGAAAACTTAAACTATGGTGCATATATTTCCTCTTAGATGTTCCTCTAGTGCGTAAGCTCGTGCCAGTAGGTGTGCGCTCCATGATCCATGCTGTGAAATGGAACAGCAACATAACTTGCTCACATCACATTCCTGTAAGGATTCACCTGTCTATGGAACAGCTAAGATAGATACAACACCAGCCTTACATAAGTAGGAAAGTGAAAGCTGCTGTAATTAAAATTTAAATAAGACAGATTAGAACTGGACTTTTACCTGGTCTCCTCCCTCCTTTGTGCAATCCCTAGTGACTAAGCAAGGAAGCCTTTCCCTGTCCTTGCTGGGTTAACAGCAGCAGAGATTGTGATAGCTTCATCATGAATGTTTTTGACACACTATTTAGAGTGGCCCTAAATCACCTAGAGTGGTGATTGGACTTCTTGTGCTCTCAAAAGCACAAGGAGGATTTTGAATCTTTCCTAATGAATTGGAGACAGGAATCTATTTCTTGTTCATCATCCATTTCTTAGGAGAGAGCTGATTGAGCACTGCCCTGCAGAGGGTAGCTGATGGCTCCACACTGAGCTAGAGCCAGATGCCAGAATCCACATGCATCACTGCACTAAGACTAAAGGCACATTCCTTCATCTGAAATCTCTTATTTCTTATGTTAAAGGTTTTTACACTCTGTCAGATGGCTTTTATAGAATTTTTTTTTTTTTTAGAGAAGAATCTTCCCATTCTGTTCATAAAGGTTCATCAGCTTAAAAGATTGTACAGAATCTTCTGGAAAATTTTTAGTTCTATTTAATCTAAATACATTGTTATGACTATATTTTCTTATTCTATTGTGCCTGACAACACAAAAACCTTTTCCAAAGAGATTAAAGCTTCCTTCTTAGCAACCACTTTTATTGAGAGAGGAAAAGACAATTTCAGTTCATGAACAATTACAAGGTTTTGCACTGAAAAATATAGATTGGAATGAAAATTAAATTTAAAATGTACAAACCAGAGAATAATAAAATAGCAAGTGAAGTACTGTTAAATCACTGAATGATCTGAGGGAGACAAATTTTCCATGTTTCATTTCAGGTTCCACAGAACATGATAAATAATCAACACGGTAGCATTCATTCTGAAATATCTCCATCTCATGCCCCAGTATTATCAGGTTTAGCCAAAATATAAAATTTTCATAAGGAGAACCTCTGGGGTATCATCCACAAGATATTTATCCTATAGTCTAGCAGCTGTGATATTTTGTGAAGATGAGGTACATTTACAGTTTTCCCCCAGAATAAAATTAACCAGAAAACTGTCTGCATTAATTCTTAGCAACATGTTATTGATGATGTTGATAAATAACCATAGCACTCATTAGTTTAGACAGCCAAACAGTATTCAGCAGTCAAAAGACATGCCTGAATTGTAAAGCATTAGTCACATTATCCAGTGCTGGTTCACACAGCTCCTGCTGCTCACATTTAACATTATCAAATGAAGAGTAACTTTGTGGTGATAAAGAAGAAAACAATAAAATTTGCCTACCTCTTAGACATACTGTCCTATTGCTTTGGTGTATCATTTTGTACAAATGAGTATCATTTTGTTCCACTGAGGCAAAAAAAAGAAACAGAAAAAACCCACAAACCCCCAGATTTGGGGAGAAACAAAAAACTGAACTAGAAAGGTATAGATTTAACTATTGTCTTATAGTGCTGAAAGGTAAACAGGAATTGTCAGGAGTTGATAGTAATTATCAAGCAAATGGGGAGAACAGATGAACTTCATTCCTTCCCATTTAGAAGGCTATCTGCAGAAAGAGCTGTCTAGTTCAGCCTGAGTGTGCTAATCAAAATGCCACTCTTCAGGATGCCAGAAATATATCATCTGTTAGAAAGAAACATGCAAACACCTATGCTACCACTTTTTCACAGAGTCATTTCCAAACACAGATGAGCACTATGTTGTGTGTCTGTCGTAGAATTGTAGAATAGTTTGGGTTGGAGGGGATCTTAAAAATCATCTAGTTTGAAACCCCCACTGCCATAAGCAGGGACACCTCCCACTAGATCAGGTTGCTCAGTGCCTTGTCCAGACTGACCTTGAGCACCTCCAGAGAGCGGGCATCCACAACCTCTCTGGGCAGCCTGTTCCAGTTTATCACCACCCTCACTGTAAGGAATTTCATTCTTATATCTAGCCTGAATCTACTCCCTTCCAATTTGCACCTATTACTCCTGGTCCTGCCTCCACATATCCTATTAAAAAATCCTACACTTGCCTTTCTGTAGGTGCCCTTCGGGTACTGATAAGCTACTATGAGGTCCGCCCCTGAGACTTCTCTTTTTCAGGCTGAGCAATCCCAACTCTTTCAGCCTGCCCTCACAAGGGAGTTGCTCTATACCTTCGATCATCTTTGTGGACCTCCTTTGGACCCACTCCAACAGCTCAGTGTCCTTCTTAAGTTGAGGGGTCCAGAACTGGATGCCATACTCTGGGTGTGGTCTCACCAGAGTCCAGCAGAGGGACAAAATCACCTCTCTCAAGTTGTTTCTCTGTGAATCGTTGCTCAGGTAGAATTTAATACTGCCTGTGTGCAGAGAACAGGGAAAAGATTATGTAGTAGATAGATGAGCATATTTCAGATTTCTTCCCTCTTTTTTTCTCTCACCAGGATGAGATGCATGAATGAATATTTAGTGGAAAAGCAAAGCAAAATGACTGGAACATTCTTTTATTTGTAGGTCCATTGTATTTCTATAATAGTCTTTTTGTTCTGTGCAGTGGGATGAGACCATTCTTCCTTTAGCTACATAAGTAAAACTGCTAGATTCAATAAACACTATTCTGCTTTGAAAAATATAAACTCTGTAAAGAAAACAGATTGTCTAGTTTGTTATTTCTGTTCTACCTTCAAAAGCATTTTTGATGTTAATACTTGGCAAGTTTTTTCTTAGCATAAAGTTAAAGAGTTTCAACCTTTAATATTCAACGAACTGTGGAAGGGAGGGAAGGAGGGAAAAAGGAAGGGAAAAAGGAAGGGAGGAAGGAANGAAGGGAGGAAGGGAGGAAGGGAGGAAGGGAGGAAGGGAGGAAGGAAGGAAGGAAGGAAGGAAGGAAGGAAGGAAGGAAGGAAGGAAGGAAGGAAGGAAGGAGAATTTTATCATCTATATCTAGGTCTCACTGTAGAATTTCTTGCTGAGAATGATTTAGTAAGACTGCAGGAACAAAGTACAACCTTTGCTATACTTTGGTTTCCACTGACTGATTAGAATCCTGTTTTCACCCACTGTACAAATGGCCATTTATTATTATTATAAAAATATGAAGCATATTTATTTTTGAGAGAGAATATGTTGCAATCCATAATTGTCTGTAGGGGATGGTCTCCACAAAACAAAGTTGTTTTCCACATGCTATCCGTTGCAGTGCTGGTACTGTGATTATGTATATAGTGAGCATAAATGTCGCTTTACTTGAGAGGACACTTTCTGAATATTAGGAACATTGCTACATTTAAAAAAATGTTAAATAGACTATTCAAAAGATTGATTCTTTTTGGCTCCTTGCAGGCTGTGTAGATTTCATACATAGCTCTATAAATGTCAAAAGGAAAGCAAACTCTCTTCAGTATGTCAGAAAGGCTGAAATAATTCATGTTGCCAGTGTTAAGTGTGTCTTGTTTTGGGGTTTACCTTGTTAACATAGTTTAGATGGTCTTCCACTTCTTTTTTAAGATTTTTCTTAGGATTGTTATAGATTCAGCAAAAATTAAAAGTTCTCTCTCAGTTATGGTTTGGACTGCTGAAAGAAGGTGAGGGGAATTTCATGCTGTCATAGTTTCTTTTATCAGGATACACTTTCCCAAATATGTAATGCCCTAGATACTGACTCTTTATCTCAAAGCCAGACATGTCAGGATCTTTCATAGAGCAATAGTAGTGAACTCCAAAGATTCCAGGTTGCTAGTCTATAAAGCACAGTGAGTTCAAGTTGCTACAGAAAGTGTGCTGTGGTCTATCTTTCACACAGACCACTACTTCATGATTTTCATTTACAGAGGTACTACAGGTACTGATGGACTTGGATCCTCAACGTGTACATAGCATTATTGTTTGTTTTCCTAGCTAAAGGTCAAGGTTCTGGAAGGGAGAGGGATATTCTGCATTCTAAGACCTAGCTTGGTGTTATTTCTGTGCAGTGTCTTTCTACACCACAGGATGAAGTTCCATGGGTTGGCTGTGTGAAGGGTGCTTTATGAAGAAGAATAACACCAGACAGTCTTTCCACACTGACTTGCTAACTGAGAACTTTAAATCAGGTCATGGCATTATTACCTTTTTAATCAATCTGACATAGAGTCTATGAAGCAAAGGTGAGAGGATTACTCATGTAGTAATGAAAGGAGGGAGAAAAAAGTGCATAGTGAATCAAATTAATTAGCATGTTATAAGAGTTTTTATTAATGCAACAAATGTAAGCAGCAGCATCTGATATGATGATGTGCAAAGCATTCAACACTGTCCTGCATGACATCCTGGTCACCAAAGTGGAAAAGAATGGGTCTGACGGATGGACCACTCGCTGGATAAGGAGCTGGTTGAATGGTCAGACTCAAAATGTTGCATTGGCTCATTGTCCAAGTGCAACCAGTGACGAGTGGTGTTCCTCAAGGATCAGTACTGAGACCAGTGCTATTTAACACCTTCATAGGAGATATGGACAGTGGGATCAAGTGCACCCTCCGCAAACCTGTATATGACCCCAAGCTGTGTGGTGCAGTTGATTCACCTGAAGGAAGGGATGCCATCCAGAGGGACCTTGACAGGCTTGAGAGGTGGGCCCATGCCAACCTCATGAAGTTTAACAAGGCCAAGTGCAAGGTACTTCACCTGGGTCGGAGCAATCCCAAGCACAGATACAGGCTGGATGGAGAGCAGCTTGAGTGCAGCTCTGAAGAGAAAGACTTGGGTGTGTCAGTTGATGACAAACTCAACATGAGCCAGCAGTGTGCACTCGCAGCCAAGAAGGCCAACCAAATCCTGGGTTGCATCAAGAGGAGTGTGACCAGCAGGTCAAGAGAGGTGATTTTACCCCTCTACTCGGCACTGGTGAGACCCCACCTGGAGTATTGCGTCCAGTTCTGGAGCCCTCAACACAGGAAGGACATTGAGCTGTTGGAGAGGGTCCAGAGGAGGGCCACGAAGATGGTCAAAGGGCTGGAGCAACTGCCCTATGAAGACAGGCTGAAAGAGGAGGGGTTGTTCAGCCTGAAGAAGAGAAGGCTCAGGGGGAACCTCATAGTAGCTTATCAATACCCGAAGGGGGCCTCAAGAAAGGCAGGGGCAGGACTTTTTAATAGGTTATGTGATGGGAGTACTAGAAATAATGGATGTAAACTGGAAGAGGGTAGATTCAGGCTAGAACTAAGAAAGAAGTTCTTTATGGTGAGGGTAGTGAAACACTGGAACAGGTTGCCCAGAGAAGTTGTGGGTGCCTCCTCCATGGAGGTGTTCAAGGCCAGTCTGAACAAGGCACTGAGCAACCTGATCTAGTGGGAGGTGTCCCTGTCTATGGCAGGGGGGTTAAACCTAGATGATGTTTAAGTTCCCTTCCAATCCAAACTATTATATGATTATGATCATGTATATGACTGAGTTTGGTATAACAGAAATTTTGTGAGGTCACATGACTGGAGCAGCAAAAGAAATAGTACTCCTTGTTTAGGAAGCATTGACTGGCTAGTGAAATAGGAGGCATGTCACAGTTTCTGAAGAAAATAATAGTTTTCTTCAAGTTACCTAAGAAATTGTACCTATTGAAGTTCTTTGTGTGATAAAAAATGGGAGAAGAACATGATTGCTGTCACTGAGGTTGCTGCTAAATGAGAACAATCACATTGATAAGGATTTTTTGTGACTAATTAGTCAACTTCCCCAAAGCACAGATTTAGATGGAGCAAAAGATTTCAACTGTCTGAACAATGTTTCAGAAAAAACACAGTAGAATCCATACTGACATGCAAATTTAAAAATTTTTGGTCATATATAGTGAAATTTTTGAAAGAATCATTTAAGCAACAAAATAAGTGGGGTGAAGATAAATCTAGCTTTGTCTGTAATGCAAATTATTTTATTTGAATTACAAGCTTTCTTAGGACATGTATTTTGTAGTTATTCCAAGTATTTTGGAGAGGTTAAATACAATTTATATGGCTGAAATGGTGAACAGTTACAAGAAGCTGGGGAATGTGATCCTTAATAGAATTTTCAGGCAAAACATATTTCTCAAACATTCAGTGTGAAATTAAAATTTATCACCATTTTAAAACTGAGATATCCTATTATTTTTCAAGTTGTGGAAGGACCAGAAAAGGCCAAGTCACAAACCCAGAATCCATATCTGATTTTATCGAACTTGTGAGAAAAAGCTTCATATATATTACAGAAGAGATTACTTTAATTATGGTTTTAACTGCAGCACAACTTGCAAAGTGTGTCTAATTATCTCCTGTAGCTCTGAGAAACTTATTTCCCAATGGAATAGCGACAATAAAACTTTGTCCTGATAGTACTTTGCATTTGTAAGCCTAGAAAAGATTTATAAAATTCACTAATTAAGCCTTAGAAACCTCAAGAGAGGCCTATAAAGCAATAGTTTACTAATTTTTATGGATGTCAACTAAAGTGAATTGCCAAAGGTCACACAAAGTCAGCAACAGAGCTAGAAACAGATCAAAACACGTTCTTCTCTCCTAAAGGCCAATGGCATACGAATGCCCAGCAAACAACACTTTTCTGCCACAGTTCATATCACTGCATGCCTGCATCCATTAAATTGTCACTGAGTGATCTGTTGTGTTTCCATCCACCCTTTTTGCTCTGCTTTGTATATTAAAATGGAAGCAGTAACTTTCTGTATATCAGGTATAATGAATTAACCTTCTGTCAGGCAGTTAGAATGAGTTTTTAATTCTTATGTATTTGTAGGTTGTGAGAGAATGTGCAGCTTATAAATCATAAGGTGGAAACAAAGAAAAACTCTGTAAAGGAAAATTTGTGAACTTAAAATGCATGCTCTCGTAAGATTCTTTTAAGTAACAGAAATATACTGTAGAAAATGCTTCACATTCCATTGCTACAATCAGAGTAGTTTATGTTTTAGCATAACTGCTGGAGCAATTTGGGGCAACTTCTCTGTGTATCACTGAAGAGTGCTAGTTAACTCCTAAAATCACTGCTGAATGCCTCAAGGAATATTAGGCAAGACGATCACAAACTGACAAACTTTCTAACAGAAATCAGTCTTCTTGTCTTGATGAAGAAAAGAACAGCATTAGCTATTAACCTGATGGATTGAACTGTGATCAAACAACAGTTAAGCTGAGAAGGCAACAACAGCTGGGTGAGATTTTTTTTTTTTTTATAAAAGAGCACTGTTCTGGAAAAATCTTCAGAAAAAGCACTGTTTCAATTTGCTGATTTTCTGTTATACCTATATTGCTAGTTAACTCTTAAAATCACTGCTGAATGCCTCAAAGAATATTAGGCAAGACGATCACAAACTTTCTGTTATACCTATATTATAAATATATACATATATGTAATTTCACTAGCATTCAGTGAGATAGTGTGTCATAGCTTTGATTTAGCAACTATTCAAATTTTATTAGTCATGTAAGGTAGATTGAGAGGTTGAATTTTAGCAGCACTTCGCTTAATCATTAACCAATTTAGGTCTTTAGAAAGTGAGTAAATGAAATTAAATGGAGACTTTGTTACAGATTTGAAGATGGCAAGATTTACACTTACTAGAAGGTATCCCAAAACACTTATGAGTAGAGGCACAAATCACAGACTAAAAGATATCTAAGCAAATGCACACTGAGACAGGTGCAAGTCTTCAACAGAAGATTTATTATTAATGAGACATGCTACTGAGCCAGAAAGTGTTGCTTTTTAGGGCCTACATGAGCATGGATGGACAGAAGACGTATCTCACAGCATACGTAAGGGTGGAGAGCCAGATGAGAGCAAGAGACTATCCTATAGTTAAAATTTTCCTTTCTCAGATTTGGGTGCATCAGCATTCTGTGGCTTGAGAAGAATTTTTTCATGCTTGAGAAGAATTTTTTATTTCAAGTATCTCAACTTGGGAGTTACTGGCAACAGCCCACTGTAATGCAGATGAGCACTAAGGGGCTTTACTAGAACTGGTACTTATAGTGAAACAATTGACTTTTGTCAGGTACTTTTCCACTATGGCCAAAGTCAGATGATAGTTACACATCTCCAGAGCCTGGTAGATCTTGGGGTCCTGGTTATTCTGTAGCCACAAGACATACAGTGTCAGGAGCGATTGATTATAATCTTCAAACAATAGGAGCCATAGGGACTGGGCACACTATTGTGTTCTGGTCTGATGCTTTCTACCTTTTCTCTCATGCTAGACCATTATGTTACATTGTGGTTCAGTGTGTTAATCTGTAGCCGAGGTTAGGAGGGAGCTCACACCAAGTACTGAGTGGCCTGAAGGAGGCGGTGGAGGAAGGAGTTGTGTGACCACCTAGACTCAAAGCAGCAAAGAAAAGCAACATAAGGTTTCTGTTTGCTAGGGTGAGTTTAATCTTAACGGAAGTGACTTAACAAAAAACAAAACATCATATCAGGTTTGAGAGGAGTATTCCTCGATTCAAATGAGACAACATGTACAACAAAAGATCCTAAAATTCCAAGGAATCTTCAGACCTAGACTATCCCCCCCCCAAATTCTCTGCACTATAGTAAGTAGTTGAGCAGAAAATACAGATAAGTACAGATGATTTTTTGGGGTTTTTTTGCATGCCTGTCTTTTACTGGAGAAGGAATAAATTGTTTTCTCATTTATATAAAGAGAAATGTCCATTTCAGATTAATAAAATTAAAACTTTTGTACCCACAAGCACTGAAACTGTGGAAACCTTATAGGTCTCTGTGAAAGAACTAAAGGACAGAGAGATTATGGCTTTTCTGTGATGCCTAATGCAACCTACTCAGTCAAAGAAAAATAAGAAATTTAATCAGCTGCAGATCCTATTCCAGGGAATTGGATTAAAAAGTTAAATCTAAAGTATAAATAGAAGTGTATAAGAGATCAAAGACAGGATAGGCAGACAAATTTCAGCAAAAAATAACTTAAACAAAATGAAAAATTGTTTGCTTTAAGTCTTCCACCTAGAGCTGTGCTGTCTGAAAGTGAGGTAAGGTATGAAGTGAAAACTTGTGCACCCTGAATATTTAAAGTGTGGGCAGTTAAGCAGTGTAGATAATCTAGAATGATCAGATTTGTTCTTTAGTCCCATTTTTGGGATTACAACTATACCCAAAAACAGCCACTTGAAAAATAAAAAGCTTAGAGAACTTTGTCAAATCTCTGGCAACCATCTAAAGAGTTTTGCATGAATTTGCAGCAAATAGATGTTAAGAAAAAAAAAAGCTAAAAAAATTTGCACTGTGCATTTTTCAATGACTGCTTTTAAGCGTGGGCCAAACTTCTCAGCTTTTTCTGAAATTAAAAAAGCACTAAATCACAAGACCATCTCACCTGAAGTCAAGAGTTACTCATCTCATGCATTAGAGAAACAGAATCCTAAATTAGATATTGACCTTTTAGCCTGATACTGAGAAGACAGATTATTTAGTGATGGAAGGAAAATGAAAGCAATTTCCTCAGTCTCTGATTCCTCTCTATATATGAATACGCTCTCTTACAAAAAAAGATAAACCAAAACTCTGTAAAGTGGCTGCAAAGTAATTAATCTTTGTTTGAAAGGATGAAAAGTACTATCAGTAATTTCTTTGCTCTAAGTAGGTTAGACGTTTCCAAATCTGAAACGCTAACTCAAAGAAAGAGAAGGTAAGTAAAGTAGTCAGTCACTTCACTGTCTGCTGACATCACCTCATTTCTCTGATCCAGCAAAGTTATTTTGACAATTGTGCATAAACCAGTTATAAATTATGTATGTCTGGAGTTGTTTACAAAGTTTAGTGTAGGGATTTTTTTATTTATTTTAGCAAGTTAGGTTTAAGTCTATTACATCAAAATATGAGAAGTGAGCTATTGCATTATGTACAAGTGTCTTGATTTCTAGAGTAAAACAGGTTTTATAATAATTTTTGTAGTCTATTGTTCTAAGGCCTTGATTTGACTTCTAAATGCAGGTGCACATTACCATTATCTTGTAACATCAGGTCCTTCTTTGCATGTGCAAGTGATTTGCATGTCCTCTAGATGATAGAACAACAACACCTGCATGCTGAAGGACTAAATTTAATCATTAGTCAAGAATTACATGAGACTGCTTTGGGCCCCAGTGCAGCATTTGATCATAAGCACCTTGTTCTTCAGTTGCTTTCGCACTTCTGTTGCCTGAGTTATTCTGCCTCTTTAAGCAGAACACTTTCCCTGGAAGGAAACATTCATGTCCAGTTTGCTAGGTCACCATCAAGTTGGAGAACAGTCATGAATACCCTTATAGAAATGAGTATTTATTCAATTACAGTAGCTTCTTCAGGAGCGGGACTTATCTTGGGCATATAAGTTTACAGTGGTGTTTTCTTATATGTAGTCAAAGTATAGAGGTTCTTTTGTGTGGCATAATAGGTATATAATATATAGGGACTGAATTCTGTTGAGACTTTGTAGCTAACCATCTAGTTTCCTAAAGGAGACTTCGAAGGATATACTAAGAAGTAGGGTGCCTGTGCAAGGTTTGGTGGCCTCTCTCTTTTGTCCACAATGGAAACCAAGGGTAATGAGAGAAGACCTGTTTAATCTACAGTTATATCTGTGATAGTATTATGAATAATGCTTGGGAACTTATCCAGAGTCTTTGAGTCCAAGTCAAGTACTGATCTATAAAATGACCATACTAATCCCACTCTTTGTAGAAATGGAAGTGTTTATGTGCATAACCTAATTTTCTACCAAGAAAACATTAATCATCTAACTGTAATCTTTGCATAATTTTCTCCTATTATTTGTACTTATCATTCCTGCTTTAAAAAGAGTAATTAATTGTACAACTTATCTTTGTCATATTTGTTGAATGAAAAAAAGTGAGAGAAGAACTGACAGGAAGAGTTAAATTCCTCCTGCTCTACTGGGTTTTGATTTTGTTTTATTATTATTATTATTTGTTCAACTTCAAAAATAGTGTTTTCTGAGATGGAAAAAATACTGTATTCATCTGCAAATGCTCAGGGTCATTCCTATGGGTTCAGCAGTGAGTCCACACCAGTTGTACTAGTGATCCTTACAGATCCAGTTGAGTACCTAGTTGAGGATGCACGATAACCTATACATTAGTACTAAACCCAGGAAAATTAAGTAATTATAAATTAACTTCTAAATATTAACTTAGCTTGGGAGTACAAATCCAGGCTTGATGATATGATTTGCAAAATGCCTTTATGATGCATAATATGAAGAGACAGTAATCACAGAATGGTTTGGGTAGGAAGGGACCTTAAAGATCATCTAATTCCAATCCGCCTGCCATGGGCAGGGACACCTCCCACTAGAACAGGCTGCTCAACATGGAGAAAGTGGGACATTTTGGTGCCAGGTGCATTGCGAGTCCCAGGTCTCGTTTCCATCAACAGCAGCAGCCCAGCCCAGCTCCTTAGTTACCAGAAACAAGGTTGATTAAGTAGTGTAATTGCTGCAGTTCCACACAGTGTGCACATGTCCATGGGAGTGCACATATATAGACAGATGCAGATAGAGAAAGCTGTACACATTAAACCAATGTAAAATCTTTGGACAGCAAATTATGAATTATAACAGTTGCAATGCTATTACAATGAACTAGAAAACAATTTACTCATTTGACATGTTTGGAAGGTACTGTTTCCTTGAAAAAATGTTATTAAAAAGACATTTCCAAGATGCCTCACCCCTGATAGAGTACACCTGTGATGGTGTCAATACCATCTCTCTCTGCTGTACAAAGAAAATTAGATGACATGCAGTGCAAAGCTGTCTGTTCTGAAAGACCCTTCCAGAAAATGTACTCCAGACAGTTTGGCATATCTTACTAAATTTTACATGGAATATGTATGTGTCTTTTACATAAATCACATGCAAGATTTTCCAGCTGCTAACACAATGTGTTCCGTGCAAAATGCAAGACAAAGACTTAAAATAACTGCTCACACAAGTGAACTTTTAGTCCGAACTGAATGTAGTGATTTCCATAGAATTTCTGATTTCTGATTGAGAATGTAAGATGTGATGTGTCTTTGTTTATCTCCCTGTGATTTTTTGAGAAATACACATAGTATTGAGCTATTAATTTATAGCCCCATGGATGACAGGAATTCATGATCCAGAAAAGCTTCATTCAGCTAGCAGAAAAGAAGCTAAACTTTGGTTTGCTTATGAAGGATACATTTTTGAGCAGGTTTTAAGAGTAAATTAAACATATACAATTATCCTATGACAAAATATAATAATGTTAAGTAAATGTGAGACTTCTCACAGCTGCGTGCTTGTTCTGTCAATCACAGTTCATTGCAAGAAGCGTTAATGCAGATGAACATCTGTTGAATGATGGGCAGGCTGCCTGCTCTGTCACCTGTAGCACAACAAGCTGATGTGTCCCAGGATTTCCAGAGGAGTTTTTGTATTTCAATCCTGCACCAGCAGTTTAGGAAAAGAGGTGTACAAATGACCATTTTGGGGATATTTTTATATAATAATAGGAACCAAAAATCTTTACATAATTGAGCTTATTTTAGAAATTGCAAAGTTTTGCACACACAAAAAATATCATGGTGCAAGTACTATGCCTAAGGTAAGCATTTCAAATTACAAAGCTCATGTGGATACACTGAGCTATAACAGGGCATTCTCCAAGAAACATTTGTTGTCTACAGAGAAAGAGGATACACTGAAAACTGTGAAAACTTGAAAGTTATAGACTTGACTTGGTCTTGCAATGTATTTCAAACAGGTCAATGAAGGAGCCAAAATACTCTGAAACATTAAACAAGCTTAATAATTTTAATAACAGAATTCAAATTTGTTGTAGAAAGCACTTCATTGTTCTCTGTAATCTGTGATGATGTCCTTACTTCTTCAGCAGGTCAGAATGTAATGGAGCTTCAGCGCTGCATAATTTTGATTAATATGTATAACTATTTTTTTAAATTTAATTCATATTTGTACATTCAAAGACAGCATGAGTGGTTAAGCCATAAATAGTCCTGTGTTCACTGTACATTTCTCACAATGCATGATGCTTATTCTTGGGTATTTCTATTTGTTTTAACTCATTTGATGTCTGTAGGTTTTATAATCAGGATCTTGCAGCTGGGTTAGTTTTTCTAGTAGTCTAAAATTAGATCAAAGCAAGCTGATTTGATTGTTGTACTAAGATTTTATACACAGGATTTCCATTAATCACCCAAGTGTGTATTGCAGCTACTTAAACTGCTTTCCAGGGGTTCAAGCACTGCTTTTAAGTATGAGAGGGAATCAGAAAATGTTTTTTATGCATCAAAATTACCTTAAAATTTACTCAGCTATCCCTGTTTCATTGCTTTATCTATATAGATGTGAATGACATCTTTATAGATGTGAAAGACATTTGCCGATTTAGACCCTCAAGAAAACCTCAAGGATATGGTTAATTTTTATTGTATTGTTCCAAATAATAGGGAATGGAAAAAACTCCTGTTATGAATACAATTTAAATTAATAATCTCAGCTGTTAGATGTGAGCAGCTTTCTGGTGCTCACTGGTATAACTTCTGGATTCTTGTCTCCTTCCCCTACTTCAAAGAAAGCTGTAGGGGCTTGCTTTATATCTCTATTTCTGCTTAAATCCTGATTCCTTGAGGAACATATGCTGATTATACTACACAGATATGATGCTTTTACTGAACCTGCAGCCTTTCTGAATGCCAAATCTGCAGGAGAATAGAAAAATGGTTTTCTAATAATTTTGTCTTATGACTGTCATAAAAAGAGCATGTAGCTTTGTGGTAATTTATAGCAGTACATCTGCTGAGCTACAGGAGCTTGGAAAATCTATTCTGCTAATGGTGTCCTAAACTAAAATTATTATGCATTCATTAAGTTGCAATAAATAGAAGAAGAGCTAATGCATTAAAGTTAATAGGCCTGCTGGAGATATTTACAGCAAATAACAGTATGAATAGCACTCAGATAGATATGAATCTCACTGGGGAATCCATTTCAGTGTAAAGATTTTTAAAAAGTGAAAAGTGAAAATGCAATGAATAGTTGTTCATGTCAGGCTACTGAAAAATGTGTCACTTGACAGTGAACTTAATCTGGGTCTATCCATTACTTCTTAAAGCTGTTTATAGATATATAATTACAATATATAATTACAGTACATAGTCTTGTTATTCATCAGGTGGTGCTATTTCTATCACCTTTCAATATGCTAATATAAAAAAAAATGGTTTGGTGACGTGGAAGAAGTTTGACCTGAAGTGAAAATGGTTAAGGATGCCCTTATTTTTGTATCAAAGTTGTAGACTCTAATTGCTGCTATTAATGGAAAATGCTAGTAAAAACCTCATGAATTATATGTCTTTGGGAATGATGATTTTCAGATTCTCTTTGTATTCTCTTAGTATTGAATGACAACTGAACACTTAAATTTCTCATCAAACTAGACCAGAATTAATTGCCAGCAGGATATTTTCAGTAGTTCTGCAGAAAGTGTTCTCTGAGGACATATCACTCATTAATGTTTACACATATACCTAATTTGTGTAAATCTCTACTTATATATAGATAGATGCAGATCGACATAGATATAGGGGTAGGAGTTCTGGTTGTGCAAATCATTCTTCCTCTCTCTTTTGAGCGATATTAACTTTTTCATTATATTTTCAGTAAAAAACAATGTTTGATTAATGAAGGATTCACCTTTTCCCCACCTTTTCCAGTCTTAATCCTGATGGCTTTATAATTTACAGTACTGTAAGTATTCCAGAACTTTGTCTGAAAGAACTCCAAAGCTGGAATTTAAGAGAAGCATTCTCTTCTGATTTTCAAGGCTGAGGTAGGCCAGGTAATGTTCATAAAGGCTAATGCAATCATCCAATATTCAGGTGTAACAGATAAGAATACTGCCTACCTGGAGAAATTGGATACAAAAGTGAAATAAAACTGAAAGTAGCAGTAACCCAAAAAACCTGAAGATACTAAATAAAATCAGATACCAGATGAAACAAATAAACTTGTACACATACGGAAAATTAATAGCAAGGATGCAGTTACATTCTACAGCTATATTCACTCTCCAGCGTTTTCTGAAGAGGAATCACACATCTCTGTGACAGATCTTTCTTCCTCCATAGTGAGTGTACCTGTGATGAACAATCACATTAAATAAGCCTTTATAAAATGCCACACAGTGGGGACTTCAAATGTGTCCTTCTTTCTGGTAGTATTGCATGGTTCCTTTTTAAATTATTATCATTGTATGTAAGCAGATTAATTTAAATGTGTTGTTCAACATCACCAAGAAAAAATTGTGCAAAGCAGTCTGGGTTGTTCATGATCACACTGTACAGGAATATTATCCGGATGAGTAGCTACTGGAAATTCTTAAATACAAGTTATCAGAGTGATACTAGTCCATGTCTCTTGGTTGTGGAAAAAAATGAGTAACAAAAAATGGAGTAAAGACTGTTGTTACAGAAAAGGTCTCCATAGTTACACAGTGAAAATCTCTATAAAATGGTTCCTAATATTTATCTCATTCTCTGCTCTTGCACTCAGTCATCGCCAGCCCCTCTGTGTCCTACAGTTCCTGGTATTAGTTCAAGTGGTGTTTTACAGCAAGTCACCAGTGCCTTGCACAGGAATGTGATGCAAACAATCCATTTCCCCAAGGTACACTGGAGACTAATCCTTTTTTTTGGTGTTTTCTACCCTGCTTTTAGAACTTTATTGATATTCAGCAGTAGGTTACCTCCACATTTTTAAGTATTTAGATCAAGTTGCTTAAATATATACTAGATCAGGTTTCTGAGTCCATTCCAGTCTGACCTGAAAAGTTTACATGAATGGGCCATCTACCACCTCATTACCCACACTGGAAAAATTTCTTCCTTGTACCTACTCTGAATCTATTCCCTTTTAGTTTAATACCTTTCCCCCGTACAACATCTCTGTATTTTGCAGCCAAAGCAGTGTTTTAGCCCTTCAGACTCCTGTCATCACCTCTGTCTAGAACAGGTATTTTTGCAATACATGAATTTCAAATATCCTGTAGCAATCCACATAGTAACTCAAACTGAGAGTGAAAAAGTTGTTGCATTGCAGATAATAGCATTGCACATTGCATGGTATTGAAAACATCTACAGAAGGTAGTCTATTTATAATTAGATTACAAGAGAATCACCATTCTTTGCTGATGAACTTGCATACTTTTCAGAAACTCGTTTATTCATAGAAAAATTAAAACTATTTTTTGGTTTAGAATTGCTCTTTTCTTTTTTTTCCTCTTCTTAATTAAAAAAAAAACCACCAAAAAACAAAACTTAAACACTCATTTTTGAATGTGAAAATTATCCACAGGAAACAGATATATTTAATCAAAAGTACTACCATTATGAAACCATTTTAACAGGTTGCTGTCAAGCAGCCCAGACAAACAACTATCTCCCAAATTTATTTTAGGAAGTAGAACACCTCTTAAATATGCATTTGTCTTTCTTTAAATGGAGTTAATGTAGCCTATTAAAAAGCTTTATTCTTTGAGGAAGTAAAAATGTATACATAGACCTCCTCAAATCTGTTCCCTGAACTGAGGCTAGCTTTTGCCTCTGCATCTCCTCTTGCCACCTCAAAAGTTCATCATCTGTGCAGTCTCAAAAATTTTTTTCTCTTAAGGGAAGGTCAGTTGTCCTTTTCTTCTTAAGTCCCAGACAGATTTATTAATTTCTTCGTGAAGCTGGACTGAGATCTGCTGACTGTAAAAGTACTCCCCGAGGTGCATGTCCCTGCGAACACCATTAGCTGAGCATGTGCAAAATCTCCCTGTCCTTTGTGTTGCACAACAGATCATTGGATCATTAATCCTAAAGTTTAGAGGAACAATGCCCAGCAGAATGAAATTACTTCATCACAGCAGTACATGCCTCTCCCTTTAGCAGGTGTCAGCACCAAGAGGGTACTGCCGGATTTAGCAGACATCTCTGGACTCGAGCCACAGCTGACTGAGCTGATGGTTGCAGGACTGCAGCACACCTGGCACATCTGAAACTGAAGTTCCTCTCACCTCTTTTTTTTTTCCTCTGTGTTCCATTCCTAATAAATATGTCAGCATTTTCATAGAAAATTGTGATTTTTCTGACAGAGTACAATGACAGGTGCTTTCATTGCTGAAATTGTGCCCTGTATGAGCAACCAGCAGGAAATCAGTCTAGTGAAGTAACCTGTATATTTTCCTTTCTCTCTTAAACTTAATTTAGCTTCTTTCAGTTTCACAAACTTCACATAGGCACATGAGTTTAATCTATTTAATTTCTAAGTCTTGCCTGTTTCAGTTGTGTCCAGAACAACCTTATTAATCTGTTACTTTTTGCTTTGCATATGGAATCTATGTAGGGGTTTTATTAATCTTTATATTTTCACTGGTATGTAAGACTACACTTCTTTTCCTTCCTTGTTATTTTGTGCTATAAGAAGCACCTGAAGCAAGCATTATAAATTCATTGAATCCTCAGGAGCCAGGCATATTTCAAATGAAAAACCTGCACTGTCATAATTTTCTATAACTTGTTACTTTTAATTCAAATCTTTTCTTCTCTTTTTGACCTAATCCAGAAAGTTCCAAAATCCTCATAGTTTCAATGAAATTTCATCTTGCGGACATACATGTGGGGCAAGGGAGCAGTCAGTTTTGGAAGAAGCTGTTTGTATGTACAACTGCTGGAAATATGGAAAATAAACAGAAGCTGGAAGTCTTAATATAGCAATGTTACAGGCTTAACTTGTAACTTATTGACATGACAGAGACTCGTGATAATTCTCATGGCAGTGATATTATCCTATCACAAACAGTACCTCCCCAGCTTTCCTGTAGGCCCCCTTCAGGTACTGATATGCCACTGAGATTGCCTCAGAGCCTTCTCTACGCTGAAAAGCCCCAACTCTCTCAGCCTGTCCGCATAGCAGAGGTGCTCCAGACCTCAAATCATCCTTGTGTCCATGCATATGGATTTATTGTTTTGCTGGAGTGTGTGCATAGACATAAGAACCTGCATTAAAAAATGCTTAGTAGAAATGCTTTTATTTCTGTTATTAATTAGGGTTCTAACTTCTTTGTCTTTTGTGAGAGAAAAAGCCACTACCCTCTAATGGCTTGCTAAAGAACACAACAGAATTATGTGATTTCTCCAACACTGAATGCTCAGGGAGAATGTGAATTCTCAAATAAAAAAATCAGTCTAAAGGGATGTGTAAAATGGATGTAATTTTTTACTGTTGTTAAATGAAAGAGAAAGTAATTATATTCTTCCTTTGTGATTTTTTAAGTATACCATACAAATGGTCTAGCAAGACAGTTAAAATAAACACATTCTAGCAATGAAACAAAAAAAAATTAATAAAGAACATGTCTTATTCTTCCCCTTTTGTTAATAGAATTAATGTATTCTTCCTTTTCCAATTTCACGGTTTCAGAAACCAGATCCTCTGTATTTATTACATGTTGTAATTCATCTTCATCATGTAATTAAGAATTAATCTCTATAAATTAAATTGTAATTATGCATAAGAGAAAGCATAACTTAAGTATAGCTGCATCATGAGCTCTGTGTACCTTTTTTACACTTGTTGTCACTGTACTATGGGTACATTGAGTGCCAGGAATTTCAAGTTAAAAGCATGTCAAAGAATACAATAAATGAAGCACTGTTTTCTCAAGCCAATATTAAAACATGAAATATTATCTTTATTTTATTTGCATGTATGTTCTTGTGCTCATAGACTTTTTTCCTATCTTTAAATATCACTTTATAGTAAAGAAAAGGAAATCAAATTTTTACTCTTACACCACTTGAAATGGAAGGGATGAGAGAAGAGGTTGACTTAGACATAAAAGGGAAACAAACTGGACACTTTACCATTGTTTCATCAATATTTTATTTAACATTTTTATGCCAGTAGCATCAAAAGCCATAACTGGAAGACCCCCATAACATATTCCCAAGGATGTTGCTTCATGGGCAAAACATTACCTTCATTATTCAAATCATTCTCCAACCTAAATGACTCTATGGTTCTATGGTCTTCATGCCTCTCTGAAGAACTCTCTCCAGTGTGTCCATGTGTCTTCTACTGGAGAGGCCAGAACTGTACACAGCACTCCAGTCTGTACACCAGTGCTGAGAAGAGGAAAAGGATTACCTCCTTCAACATATTGGCAAAACTTTTCCTACTTCATCCCAGAATACCATGGTCTTCTTTGTGGTAAAGCTCTTTGCTGGCTCATATTCAACCTGATGGCCACCAGGAATGACATGTTCCTTTTCTCTTAAGCCGCTTTCCAGCTAGGTAGCCTCCGGCACAGAGCAATGGTACCGAAATCCTGCATTGCTAAGGTCTTCAGAGAATTCAGTAGGAAGATGTAGATATGAATTAAAGCTCAATCCTAGAGTAAACATGCTGCAACCAGAAGGGTTCAGGTATTCTCAAATAAAAGGCAATTAGCCCAAGTCTTAAACATGCAGATAGTTTATTATATGGCTAAACTGATTCCTTAACTTCCTAACCCTCCCCAGTCCACACACATGCATCTGGAGATGCCAGACCAGTGGGTAAGAGGCTAAGGCTTATGCTTCCCTGTAAGCAGGAGTGTGTCCTTCAGGTTGAACACGCATCGATCTGTGGGCATCACCAGAGATGACATGTTCCAAATGGAAGGAAATGTAACACTCCATCATCATCTTCCTCTTTCTTCCTTCTCTCCTTCTCCTTCAGCCCAGTAGGTCTGGGGCTTTGATTTTGTCCCTGTCCTGGTGCATGCCCAGACCATGGGATCCAGGGACAGATATTTTGCAAAGTCCTGATCCAGCCAGCAGCATGCACCACCTTAACCATGGGGATTGCTTTCCTGTCAGGATGCCTTTGTTCTCTACTCTGCCATGAATGCCAGTTGCAAGCTATTTTTGCTGGTTTTCAGGTTTGTACCTCCTTCTTATCAGCTTTCTGGGAGCCCAAAGACTCATTCCCAGTAAACATTAGGGCTGGAAGAGAAGGACATCATGACAACTCCTATGAATAATTTATTCTAAGCCATACTTTTCAAAGTATATGAATTAAGTATACTTCACAATTCCTTGTTCTGGTGTGTGTTTCCTTCATCTCTAATTCAGAAGGTGACTAATCTGTTCTAGGCTTGCTGAGATTCAAGAGCATGAGCAAAAATACCTGCTAGATGACTCCAAAAGTTACTAGTGCATGTACTGATTAGAAGAATTAACAGCATGGTTTACATGAATGATTGTAAATATTTTGTTCAGGAGTTTAGGAGTTAGGTCTTCTAAAGTTACTGACATGTAACAATTTTCTCTGAAGGTGCTCTCCATGTTTGGTACTCATATGGCTTTAAAAGTAAAACCATAGAGTCTGAATACCCTTCAGTATCTCTCTCAGATACCAATGAGTTCACAGACAGGAAGACTGGGGCAAGGAGTGAGTAGGTAAATTATCCAAATAAATCAGAGCCCATGGAAAAAGGCTTTGAACTCTGACAGCACTAGTTTCAACAAGTACCACTCTCTGCTTTTTGCTTCTTTATTACAAACTGATATTCTCAGCAGTGCAGTGGGTTCAAATATACACTCATTATGAAAAAATAATGGTATAGGATTAAAAATACTTGAAGTTTTCCAGATAGTGGCATTCTGAAGTTACCTATTCCTTCTGGCTGCTATCTTGAGCAATTCTGATCTTGATACAATTTCAAACAATGTTGTAAACTGAAAAAAAAAAGTTTAAAAGTAGTACTCTCCTGAATTAGTATCGCTACATTTAAACAAAAAATAAATTTCATACTATCAATTTAAAATAATTAGGATGGAAGACATTTTGAATTTAATTTCTTATGTCTTTTGCATTGTTTGAATTGCATGAGAATTTTTTTTTGTTCTTGGTGGGTTTTTTCCTGCTTACAATCTATCCAGATGTTTTACTTTGACGATCTGTTCACTGCGCTCAAACAGTCTCCATTTTGACTCTCCTGTCACAGTAGAATTTATGATTTATCTGTTTTTATATCCAAAATGATACAGCTTTAACTAAGTGGTCTCTTGCATAATCAGACCAGCTTGGAGTTCACTAAATGTAATCTTCAACTGTGTATCTCAATTAATCTTGCAGGCTGTGGCTAATCACATTCCCCACCAGGCAGGCTCACATATCTCACCAAGCTGGATTATTAAAATCCATATTTCACGTTAACATCCATGTGTGTGAGATTAGTTTCTAAGTAGTAATGCACCTGCCACAAATACCTCATATCTGGTATCCTCTGAAATACTGCTGCTGTCAAAGATGAAAAACCATGATGTGCATTCAAAACTAGTTTACATTTCTTCTTTATGGGGAAATGATTTTTTTTCTTGGGTCCGTTTCTTTGTTCTGATATAACTGAAAATCTATAGAGCACAGAATGTAATGAACTTGGTGAGCAATATATCCTGGAAGGATTGATAGAAGAATATGATTATATAAAATTTCATCATTTTTTATAACTTCAAGTAAAATCTTAAGTGAGAAAACCTGTATTAATTGAGATTCATAACGTTAGTCATCCTTTATTCCATTTTATACTGAAACTTTTTAAATCTTGAGTAACTCTGGTAAGCTCATTGGCCTAGAAATTGCCTTAGCATTGTCATTTTGCTAACTATGTCTGAGGATAAAACACTTTCCATCAGATCTGTAGACGATTAGCAGAATTTCCAGACACTGAGTCTCAGAGTTTCAAGTCTCTCAAGTCTGTTAAAGAGATTGCTGCTACACTTCATGCCCCATCCTCATTCCCATGGGAGCATATCAAGGTTTATCTGCATTCAGATGAGTGGTGTTTGTCTCAGAGCTGTCTGGTAGAGGTAGCTCAAGCTGACCTGTGGGATTGATGGGCACAGTCCCTGCCCTTTCACAGCTTAACAGGCTTCTTGTGGGGTGAATGCCCAAAAAGCTCCTGTTCTGTATTCACAGATTCTTGAAAGATAAAACCTCTGCTCTGGTGATTTACAGCCTGATTGCTCAATCCTTTCTAATGAGCAAAACCTGTGTTTTAGAGCAGCTATGTTTCAGTGGCATCTTTGTTGACCTTTTGAGCATTTGTTGCGTGCTTCTTGGAATTTTTATGCTCGAAGAAGGGAGGAAGGTGGTAGAGAAGGAGAGAGGTTAGATGCTCCATGTGTAATCTAGAGTTTTTCTAAGGACCACATAGCAAGTTTGTAACTTTACATAAAAAGCATAGACTGAATAAATAGATTCTTCACACCATCTTATGTATGCACAATTTTCCTTTAAAAATCTTTATTTAACTGTATACGCAGACTGACAGAAAGTGTAGTCAGAATGATTCTGCTCTCAGAGATTCCAGTTGTCCTTCAGATCTGTCATTTACTCATTTACTCAACAATTATGTTAAAATAAATTTGTTTTAAGGGTTTAAAATTATAGGGATAAAAATATAGAGAAGGAAAATAGAAGCGTGTTAAAAAATTTAGTGCTAGTTGATGATTATGCATATGTTCAAGAGCATAATTTCAAGGGTACAGTTTCAATCATAGAATCATAGAATAGTTTGG
>VZTY01010379.1:977-36058 GCA_013400935.1 Turnix velox | reverse complement strand
CCCAAGTCTTTCTCTTCAGAGCTGCACTCAAGCTGCTCTCCATCCAGCCTGTGTCTGTGCTTGGGATTGCTTCAACCCAGGTGCAGGACCTTCACTTGGCCTTGTTGAACTTCATGAGGCTGGCATGGGCCCAACTCTCAAGCCTGTCAAGGTCCCTCTGGATGGCATCCCTTCCTTCAGGTGTATCAACTGCACCACACAGCTTGGTGTCATCTGCAAACTTGCTGAGTGTGCACTCATTCCCACTACCCATATCTCCCTCAAAGATGTTAAATAGCACTACATACAATACACATAAAATGGGAACATGAGGAAAAATATGTTTGGAAATGACACTTGCTTATACATTACGTATGTCCTAGGTAAAAAAGCAGCTGATTGTCTCATATATTGCAAATGCAACTGGTACAGTTTCCAAGTTGCATTTGGCAATGTGTGTTCCCTGTTACACTGAATTCTGTGTAACAACAGAAGTTCATTGTAAAATGCTCCTAAACATTATTTTATTACAATTCCATCACAATCTGAGGGAGCTGTTTTGGTTTATGGTTGCTGATCTTTAGCAAACCTCCACATAAAATATATCCCATTATCAGTCACAAATTACTGCTAATGTCTCAATGTATATCACAGAAAGTGGTAAAATGCATCAAGACAAATCAGACACCGTACAGCTGGGTAACTGCTGAACATCCTCCAGAGACACACAAACAAGAACAAGAAATATGCTCTTAGGCCTGAGGTCAAATGCTTTACCTAAGAAGTACATTAATCCCCTAGAGAAGTGCTGCTTGAAGAGTTTAATTTCTCTCAGGCAATAGAAATAACAAAAAACGGCTAAAGCCATCCAACCCTGTGCATTCACTGACATAAAGTACCAGAGGGGGTATAACACGGTGTTTATTTGTCGATGATGTAGCAGTGCCTAGGAGCCTGTTGTGCTGGGCTTTTTAAAAATTCAGAACAAATAACCCCTGTAAGGAATTTATTGCCCAAGAATCTGCAGTCAGCAGAAGATCAGATCAACAGCCTAATCTAACAGAGAATGATAGCTATACAAGGATCTGGTCATAGGTGACTGAAACCACAGCTTTGTAATTTTTATATCATTTACCATGAAATACAAATTTCATGTCCCTCACAGCCAGCTTATTTACTGTAAGGATGGATGGTGAGTCACAGAAACAGGCTGCACAGAGAAGCTGTTGATGCCTCATCTCTGGAGGTGTTTCAGGCCAGGCTTGGTGGGACTCTGAGCAACCTGGTCTAGTGGGAGGTGTCCCTGCCCAGGAAAGGGGGGCTGGAACTGGGTGATCTTTGAGGTCCTTTCCAAACCAGATCATCCTGTGACTCTATGATGTTCACAGGTAGCTTTGGTTTCTCTTCAACCCCAAAATACTGCTTGCACAAGAAGTTTTTATTAAAACAAGCCACCAGTTCCATGCTTTTGTTCACTCTTACCACATAATAAAAGGTAATTCGTTATTTTCTCTAGATTTTTAGTCCTCTAAACTCTAATTGTGGTATCAGTTGGCCTTTCCTTGTCAGTCTGTGAACCACTAACACTGTTCAAAAGCTGAGTCTACAAAACACACACCTGCACCATTCTTGTTGTTGATCTGCTGTGCCAGTTGTTCTTCCATCCTGGGAATAAAATATCCAGTGTTATGTTATTTTAATAAAAGCTGAAGAGATAAAGCATGCACCTGCATTTCTGTTCACTACACCTGCTTATCTTAGTACTTTGCTGTCTTTTCTCCCTTCTGCAGCAAAACCTGTGTGACCAAAAGTTTGCTACATATAGGAGAAAAAAATTAATAATTAAAGGCAATTAATCTAAACAGCTGTTTTTACAAATTATTGTTGTATCATAAACAATTTTGTGCTTGTACTTGATTCTGTACTTCCAGAAAGGACTAACTGCTGATCACATTGAGGGTCAATTTTGAACATGTCAGCAGAAATAAAAGACTATATTTAAAAAAAAATTAAAAAAGAATTTTTTTTCTCCTATCCCCTTAATCAAATTTGATTATTTAGAAAAGAGCTTGAAATAGCTGCTAAAAATGTCCTTGTGTAATTTCATGGCTGATGCTGCAAACAATCAAAACAGAACCATTCTGGCTAGAGGGATCTCAGGAACTCTCCAGTCCAATCTCCTACTCAGAGCCAGCTCACCTGTAGGGACAAACTATGTTGCTCAAGAGATGATATCCAGTCATGTCTTGACAGCCTCCAAGGACTGAGACTGCACAGCATTTTTGGGCAATCTGTGTCACTGCTGGACCCTCCTCATTGGGACAAAGTTTCTCCCTGTAATCAGCCTGAACTTCTGTCTTACAAGTTTGCATCCATTATCTCTCACCAACCTCCCCTCATGCAGCAGTAGTGTGAAAATCCAGTTTCCATCTCCTCAAGGACCTTCCAGAGGCACTTAGGGCAGCAGCTAGGTCCCCCCAAAGCTGAATCTGCTCAGAGTCTGAATAACAAGCCCAGTTACCTCAGACCCTTCTCTCTGTGCAAGCGCTTCAGCCTCCACCATCTTAGTGGCCTCTGTACTCTCTCCAGTTAGTCACCACTTTTCTTGTACTGGGGGGTCCAAAACTGGACACAATACCTAGCTGAAATATTACAAGAGCCAAGTAGAGGGGGGAAGTAAATTTCATGAGTCTCCTGGCTCGGCCCCTGTTCCTATAGCCCATGATGCCTTTGGATTCTTTCCTGCCAAGGCACAGTTACCTGAGGGCTTTAATGGCAGAGCTGCTCCCCTATCAGTAGTTCTGCAGAAGCAGGTTTTGTAATCAAAGTTAACAAGCAACCTGTCAATTTTTCATCTTCCTTTTGAAGAGGTAAGGCTGAACAAGTTCAAGTAACAGACAAATAGGGCAATCCTAATTAAAAAAGGCAAAATGTGCAATCCATTTCTTTAACTATGTGATAAAAGAAAAATGTGATCTTGCTGTTTCTGAAGTAGCTCTAACCTCAGTCCATTCTTCTAGCACTATTAAGCTGAAGTGTTAGCCTTGCAATTATGCACACTAACAAAACAAGAGAGTCTGGAGACACAGAATTACATGGCTCAATTTAATACTTGCATGGTAGCTGAGGCATGTAAAACTTTCTGTGTATTTAGCCCAATACAACCTAAACTTATTACATGGGTATGCTGGAATAATAAATTAAGTTCAGCAAGCTTAAATAAGACTGTATGCAAAGAGGTATCATCCATTTCTGTGCCACTCCATGGTCATCCTTGCTACACTCCACCTCTGCAGGCTTCTATTTTTCCTGCTCAGTGAAACAAATCTATCTTTGCTGTGTCTGTTAGCACTCTGCCACTCCTGACAATACTGTTCTCTGAACTGATCTTTGAATTTCATATATTCAGAAAATAAGCCACTCCAGAAAGATACATCAATAGAATATAAGTGACCTGTGATTCAGTGAAACCTCTCAGGACAGTAAAACCTTCTCTGTGGCTAAGTGTCCAATAGCTCTATTGTCAAAGGCTATACTTAGGAGGGATTGCAGTTCCACTTAACCAAAAGAGAGCTGTTGTCTTCATTGACAGCATTATATATTTTAGAAATAGATTCACTTGTTTTTCTGATATATTGGAGTTTTTATGGTACTTTTTTTTTTTTCCAGACAGCTTGCTAAAAATTGGTGGTCATACAGTACCATGATACTCTTGAGTTAAGCGGGGTTACAGGTGATTAAGGTCCCTGGACGATCTGGAGCCCGGGGGGGATTCACTTCGCCAGGTGCTGCGCCCAAGCAGGTGTTCCCAGGTTCTCCATCCAGGCCAGTGGATACAGCCGCTGCTTCCCATTTTCCAGGCTCAACTGATAGCAAGGGTGAATGTGTGTCACACAAACACACAGAGGACACTCAGAGGTTGCCGACAAAGCTGGTTACACAAGGTGCCATACCGAAGGCATTGTGTTGAATTGCGCCCTCATGCGACACTGCGAGATAAAGTACAATCAGCCAAGCACTCCTCCTCTTCAGCTGGTCAGAGCTGAAGTTCAGTGCTGAAAATATGCATATAATACTGTAAATTCACAAGCACATGCACTTTTGCAGATCCCCACGTACCAGCATGACTATTCAGTCTGTCCAGTATCTCTGCCTGTACCCTGAGCCCTCTCACCTGCCACACTGATGAGTATCCTGCTAATCCAGCTTGGGGCTAAACAAGTCTTTTTGTTCCTTACGTTTACCCCGTCTTATCAGGTACAGTAGGTGACCCTCTCCAAAAATTTAGCTGGAGCTTCTTTATGGCCCATCAGTTACTGACTGCAGACTGGTCTTCACCATCATCTATGATTCTATGATCATCTCGGTTATCCCTTGTATGTCAGGTTTGTGTCTCTGACCGTTCTTGTTCATTACCTCTCGCTTTATATAATATCCCCTTCTGCAGTGCATAGGTCCTTGATTAGATGACCTTAATGAAACAGATGTTATCAACTTCCATGTACCTTAACATTCTGTATTTTGCTATGAATATTAAATACATTTATTGGCTTCATGTCTGTTACATATACGTGTAGAGTAGTGTGAAGTAATGTAGCATATGTATTCAAAACTGATGAGGAAATAAGATCTGCTGTGTGCTTGAAGGAACTGTATTTTGAAAATGTTATGCTACAGACATTTATGAACCCCCATAGACCATCTTTAAATATTTTCTATTTAGATTTTTCTTGGTCTTTCAAGACCTGTCAAAATGATGTAGTAGTATATTAGCCTTGGTGTTCCATTAACTGTAATGGAATTTGCATTACACACCAACTTCTCCTTTTGTTTTTAAAAAGAGTACCAAGTTTACCAAGACTATTTTAACAAGCTATTCCAACACAATTTTCAATTTTTTCTGGTGTTATATACATTATGTCATATCTTACTGATCTGTATTACCATCCTAATGCTATGTTCTCTGGAAACATCAAAAAAATGAGAACGTATTTTTCTCTATAATGGTATGGTCTCGTGGATGCTAACAATGCCTTTTTTAATCTGCTGGACAGGCAGCTTATGAGCTGGTTGCCAGTTGGCTAGCAGCATAAAATTAAAACTGAATAAACTTGTTACTGGCAAGAATCCCTCTATTCAATTAAATGCAATCCAATGCTAGTTTATAAAGGACGAAGAATGAAAAATATTTTTTAAAATCATATGACAAACACAGATAGATATTAGCTTAGATATAATTTTGAAGCACAATCCATGCTTTTTAAAGAAGGACAAAACTCATGTTTTACTTCTGATTTTAGAAATATATAGGTAGAATTTCTTTTTCTTATTTTTATGTTTCCACTTCTGGGATAGTCAAGTTCAGTCCTATTTCTCTTAACTGTATTTGTGTCACTACCATAAATTCCTTTCTTGTCAGGCAGAGATATCCATACAGACATGCTCAGTCATGGAGGTAGAAAGACTAATTGGTGGTGGTGTGGTTAGTTGATGGTTCTCCCTCATCAGCAGCACTACCAGTCATGTCAGGAAATAGTATTTTGGAAGGTATTTAAAACAGTGGTTTCAGTCCAGATTTGAGACAGAATTATTGCACAATAGTCTGAGAGTACAAGAAGAACAAATTTTTGGGGAGGAGAGAATAATTTTAATTATCTATAAGAACTTTTACAGTACAGGGTTTTATGTCAGTGACAATGACAGAAAAGGTAGATGTGTTTCTGTAACAGAAATTCTTTTGTTCAAGGGCTGAAGCCCAAATGGCCCTCTAACAGTCTTAGTCAGATTACTATATTTGGAGTACACAGTTTCTCTTCTTAAAACTGAAGATAGTTTACTTTGAAGGGGAAAAATGGATTCTAAGAATAGAATTCATCCACTTTGGTGGAAGATTAATTACGCTCTTCACCAGAGATATGTTTCTTTTTCTTAACTCACTATAAAACATCACCAAATGACTTGCACATTGCAGGCACCTGCATCTAATTTTGTGAATCCCATCCTATTGCTTTTTTACTATAGGAATGATGTGCTATCACTTCAAGTGTTTTTAATATTATAGGAGATGTGCTGTTTATCATGAAATGTAGTTTTTAGAATTACACAAGTATCTACAATTCTCACATTGCAGAAGGCATTTACAGTTCCCTTGAAAGTAAACAGAGATATGAAGATGCATCTGAGGATAGAATTTTGATCAAAGAATATGGTAATGTGAAACAGTTCATCAGTTTCCCTTTTGGAATTCTTTAATGGGTTTAAAATTAAAATAGCTAATTAACTATTATATTTTTCAGTTGATAAGCTAATTTTAACAAACTTCTTTCTGACCATGACTGAAAAAATGCTTTACATCATAACCAAGTTTGAATGGCTTTTTTTTCTGTGTCCCTGAAATATTCAGAAATTTAAGAATTTTTCCACATTTCTCTGGTATTTTTATAGGTGCGACAAGATTTACCAGGACCAGATCTGACATAATGACATAGGAAATGATAGCACATTTCTGATCTGGAAAAATTCTCTTTCTGTTCAAATTACGATGTGACAGGCGATTACTCTGTCATAGTAATAGGGCCCAGAACAAAAGACTAAATAAGTCTATGTTTTGATTTCTGGGTATTATTGTTATCATTTTATTTGTACATATGGATGAAAAACTCTTAACAGACTTTACAAATAACAATACTTGAACTGAATATTTTAGTTACCCAGTAAGTTCATCTTAGCTACTAGTGAAAGTAAATGAATTAAGCTGTAGGGTACTGGGGGTTTTCACCCCATTTGGTGTTTCTAAATGCTTTCTGAACTGCTAATTATCAAGAGTTTTTTGTTATTTGGAGATTATTAATTTGAAGGTGAAATTTGTGACACACATAAATGTGAGAAAGACTGAAATGAAGAATATTTTCAGCCGACACTAGGAAAAAAAATTACTTTTAGAAAACTGGCAATATGCCAGCTTCACTGATAATGGTTGTTAATTAACTTCAACAGCAGGCTGCACACCTGCTTTATTATGTCTAGGGGTGTAAATCATTATCCACCAAACTCCCAAGATTTTAATTTTAATTTTCCTATTTGAACCCCCAAACTCAGCAGCACCAGGACAGATGGTTAAGCATAACAACAGTTTACCAGAGCAGAGTTCTACAGTTTCTCTGTGAAAACATGCCACTGTGGGACAAGGCCAGTCTTCTCCTGTAGGCCATAAACTATTCTAATGTCTATAATAATTGTGCTGAACAGCTCTTTAAAGCTGATGCAATGAAGGTAAGCACACTTCTACAATAAACCCCATTGCAACTCTCTGATATCTTTGGAATCTGCACACTGGGTAAAAACAGCAATAAAAACCTCCACCTGTGATACAGATGGCACTCTTAATGCCTCATTTAGTATGATCTGTCAGTTTGCTGTAACAATGTGTGATGACAGAAATGGAGAAATAAACAGATATTTAAGAAACGCTGTGCTAATGGTTGAAACCAAAAGATTCTATTTCACTAAATTTTTAGACTGGTCTCAGCAGAGCCCAAATTGGACTGAGCTGCATTGGTTCTGTGATATTTGTTACGATGATTAAGAGTACACTTACCCTCAATGTCAAAAACCTTTGTTATTTGTTTTTCCCTGGAGGCTAATGCAGGTTAACACATTTTCTTGTGAAAAATTTGAAGATTACTCCAATACTACAAATTATGAAGATGAAGTAGAAATGGACTAATGGATTTACATGTCTCTAGAATCAGCCATAAAAACTAGTCATCATTTCCATATTGAGTGCTGATCACGTGGTATATTTGAACATCTTTTTACAGGAACTATTTGTGCTGAAAATTGGGAAAAAAAGACAGTAAAATTTCTACAAGGTATACTAAGGACAATGTTTTTGTTGTTATAGTAAGTAATTCTTATGAAAAAGTGTAGAAAAAGTGTAATATTACTCTGTAGCTTATTGCAGCTTCTTCTCAGTTCCTTTAGTTCCTTGTCCATATAGATAGACAAGTAATACTGCGCTAGNTTCTACAAGGTATACTAAGGACAATGTTTTTGTTGTTATAGTAAGTAATTCTTATGAAAAAGTGTAGAAAAAGTGTAATATTACTCTGTAGCACCACTGATCTTAGAAACCTTGAAAGTCTCGTTTCTTGCTGGTTCGTCTGTGTTATTTCTTGTCTGGTTGTTAGACTGGTGTTTTTGATCCTTTCCAAAACTTCAGTAGTCACTAAAAGTATGGGTATTTGGCACTAGCAATGGCCTCTGGTCGCCTTGTGGTTCCTGGATATTCAAATTATTAAATGCATAATAGAGAAGTGCATGAATATTTCAAATAGGGTTTTTGCTGCTTCATCTCTAAAATTAGACTGGTAAGGTTTATCTGCCAAATGTCTGGATTCTGAGGAAAAAGGGATGCAGTAGATTCTTTACATTATAGTTAAACAGTCCACGTTACTGTGTCTTTTTAAAACAAAAATATGTAAAGAGACTGCAGCACATATGGATAATAATTTAATACAACATACATATTTGAATTATTCAACAAAATAAGTCATTATTCAGTAAAAATTATATTGAAATAGTGAAGGCCAGCTATTAGGGTAATTTAAAAAAAAATCAATGCCTTCTGTAGACATGTGCTAAAAATTACTAGCTATAAATATAGAAGGATATTTTTTGCCTGAAAAAAAATTAGATTGTAGGTTACTGATGCCCATTTGTACTGGCAATAAGCATCTAAATAAATATTTAATCATAGTTGTAGTCATTGTGGCACTTAAAATAATTAGGATGTGTGACATTTTAAATAATTAGAATTACATTAGTGTGATGAAAAAGTGTTTCTAACAGCAAGCCTACTTTTAAAAAATAAATTAATTTCAGACAAAATTACATGGCTTTGAGATGCAATAGCTTTTAATAAAAGAAAAAAAAAATACTGCTTTGTTTTGCAATTGGCAGTACTTGAAAAAATGCATGAAGTAATGATGTTGTCTTTTATACTGTATGAGCTCAGATTTAATGACTATTCTTACTTCCCTTGTCCAGTTTCTTTGAAAATCTGGATAGATTGGTTACTCACAAATTTATCTTCTGAAGATGGCAGGTCATACAGTTTCTAAGAAATTTCTACGCTGCTCATCACTGAATCACACCTCAGAGCAGCAAACACTTGTATTCTACTCAGAGATTTAATGAAATGTTCTATGTTTTTAGAGTCAGTTTCCCCCTTCTTATTACATAACTCACAAGTAAAAGTAAGCAGAGCTTCTTATGAAACACTGAATTCCTGAGAAAGGTCATGGATATCTAGGTTCCAATCATAATAAAATAACAGAGAGTAATAGCTATTTTACATATGCACAGCTCCAGGGTACATAGTTTGCACAATATATAATACAAGAGCTACTCAAACTTTTCAGTGCAAATATAATGATAATGACTTCTCTGGTTACTTCAAAAGATCCTTTTGTTTTTTAAAATGTGACAAGATTCAGTGCATTATACTTGAACTCAGTGAAACCTTAACACATTATCTAAATGAAATACTAAAGTGTCATCCTGGATTCCTTTAACATTCTGCTAAGCAGTACTGAAAAATTCATTCTTACCGCACTCTTCTTTTCATCTGTCCTATGCACAGGGAAGAATGTATATTCAACTTGGAATTATTACTTCTCTACTGTATAAAATGTGAAGTGTAAACACTTAAAGAATCAAGGCTTGCATTTGAGCAATGAGGATGACAGTGCCTTCCTCCTTACCTCTGCTCACCACAATCTAATACAGACATTACAGAAAGTAGATTCATTGCAACTTTCTTAATGAAAGTAAATTCCATAAGAAATTTTTCCCACACATGGGAGGTTCAGGAAGCTTGTAAATATTCCAAATTGCTTATTTTGTCTTTAAAAAAAATTTAAAAATTATGTATTAAATAAGTGGTAGGTCATAAAAACATATCAATCATATGATTTCATGAGGGATCACTTTCATCTGTCTTGTTTCTGTAATTTGTAGTAGGCAATTTAATAAACATGTCCAAATTACTACACATTTCTACACAAAACTGCACATATGACCTTCACAAGAATATATAATTTCTCATTCAATTTTGAATTTGTTCAATTTATGCAAATTGTTTTGTACTTAGAATATTTAGAGTAATATCATAGAATCATGGAATGTTTGGGTTGAAAGGGACCCTAAATATCATCTAGTTCAAATCCAACTACCACAGATTAGATCAGGTTGCTCAGTGCCTTGACCAGCCTGGCCTTAAACTCCTCCAGAGAGGGAGCATCCACAACCTTTCTGCGCAACCTGTTCCAGAGTTTCACTACCCTCACAGTTAACGCAAGAAGGGGCTGACATTCATGACCAATGTGATCAGCCAGAATCCGTTTATTGAGAGCATCAGACAAGCTTATATACAGCAATGGTTAACCATGCCCACTACTCACTCCTATTGGTCACATGTTACATCCATCAATGTAGAACCCTCCCCTTGCGGTTTCTCTCTTTCCTCCTTCCAGTACAGTTGACCACGAGTTCCTTGTTCACTAGTTCCTCGGCACCTCCCCCAGGCCGCCAAGGACATCATGCGGCTATGGCTCCAACCTGGCGAGGTCTGCCTCAGGCCTCGATCGCTGTCTTTGTCTTGCTCCGAGAACTTGATGGCAGTCGTTAACTCCCTAGCCTGTGCCCATCCCCCAACACACACTAAAGAATTTCTTTCTTACATCTAGCCTGAATCTCCCCTCCACCAATTTTCTTTGGTTATTCCTAGTCCTGCCATGACATATCTTATTAAAAAGTCCAGGGTAGGTCCCGTTCAGGTACTGAGAAGCTACTATGAGGTCCCCCATAAGCCTTCTCTTCTCTAGGCTGAACAATCCCAACTCCTTCAGCCTGTCCTCATAGAGATGTTGCCCTTTGATCATCTTCACAACCCTGCTCTGGACCAGCTCTAACAGATCCTCCAGCAGATCAATGTCCTTCTTATGCTGAGGACTCCAGAACTGGACACAGTACTCCAGGTGGGGCGTCACCACAGGAGGCGTAAAATCAAGATTTTCACTTGTTTCATAGATATTATGATGGAGTTATATAAAGACTTTCAGTGATGTATGCAAGGGAAAGAGTCTCTTTAAAACAGATTTTAAAAATTAAAAAAACAGCTTTAGCAATTTCATAATAACAGTACTTTTCATTACCTTTTAAAAGATACAGTTATGTCCTCTGGTTTCAGGTGGTGTGAAAATACCTGCTGAAAATACATTTGGTCACAATTTCTTCTTTTATCGTTTAATGATTTATCATAATTTCACCTAGTTCCATAAGAAATGCATTTTCTGCTAGAATGACTTCTTCCAGGTCAAATTCAAAGATCTACAAGCTCTGTGACAGCAGATGCCCTGTCAATAGTTCAAGAATGGCTGCAAACTTTTAAGATAAAAAAAGTGTTGGGATCTAAGGTCATACTTATGAGACAGTAAAATGCACACCTGCACAAATAAGCATTTAGACTTTATGTGATAGAACAAGTCAAACATAAGACACAAATCTGTAAGATATGAGGATTAATTAGTCCTCTCATAAATCTGCTTGTTTTGTCTGTGCTTTTGTCATATCTTCTGTCATATATATGAGAAGGAATCATATCAATCACAGAACTTTGTGAGATGAAAATCTAGCATTGTCATTTCCAAAAGGTGGAGATGCACAAGCTGAAGTAACATACTTTTTTGCTGTGCCTTTCTGGTGAATAGTTGTGTTTAACTGTCACTAGCAGAATTCTAGCTCCATGTACCATTGTCTGGCTTATTAAATCATGTATTTCTGAATCTAGCCAGAAAAAGAAATATGGATTCATAAATCAACTGGTCAGTCTCCCATGAATTATCTCACTGCACTTCCCATATCCTCTGATCTAATGTAAACAACAGCCTTCTCTTAATAATCATATCCATAAGATGCAATACCTTAAAAACAAACATAAGAAAAGTGACATTGTTCAAATAAACTATTTGCTGCACACTACCTAACAAATGATGTACGATTGTCATGGTTTGGGTTGAGCTTTCCACTAAAGAAATGACAAATGCTACTCCTTCATTTATTAACCAGGATTTTCTGGCAGATCTAGTATTTTCAGTGCAATTTGATTATAAAGTAGTTACTCACAAAGACCACATTGTAGGTTTATATTAAAAAGATTAAAACATTTATAAAATATGTTTTATAATCATTATATTCTAAATGAAAATAAAGTAATAAAAAAATGAGAACCTACTCTCATTCTAATTACAAATCTGCTTTTAATATATACAATATAACAGATTGTTAATGCCCTTTACAGTACCTCAGTGTTCAGACAAAAAACATCTCAAACCTTTTTTCCTTTAACTCATCCACAGAAAAACTGACTTGTACAGCTCAAATTTTGTTGCCTCTGATGGTAATGTCCTTCATTAGTTATCTGAACTTCAAGTGGAATTTCTCTCATCTCACTGAAATGAGATCAGCACTTAACTAACATTAAAGATAGGTATCTCTAATAGATGCTAAAAATGACATGAAGTGCAAACAGATTTCATGAAGAGTGATCCAACTTTACAAAGTCAGAAAGTAGAGTAAGAGTTCAAACACAAGCTAGTCACATTATGAAGACACTACAGGAGCTATTACAGAAAAATATCTGTCTTTGTAGGACATTATGTTGTTGCATCATGGCATAAAATATCAGGAATTGTCTTGAACTAGAATTTGTCTTGAAAGATCTGTGGTGTCAAATATCCAGCCTGCTTGCATGCAATTTATAAAGAGCTTGTTAACAGAAATATTGTGGTAGATGTTTATTGACATCCAAAGAAGTGCAACTGATGGTTGACCTCAGCAATTAGTAAAATTCATTTACTTAATCCTCTGTTTTTAAACCCTTTTGATATCTTCAGCATGAGCACATAACATAGGTAATAAAGAACTGAGGCATAAATACAGCAAGAGACTTACCCAGTGTCACAAAAAAACCCCTAATGTGGCACACAAGAGTGGGTTTCAATTAGTTTCCATACATAAATTTATCTGGGTTTGCATTTTTATTCCCTGTATAATGTATGAATTTTTTTCACATAAAACAGAATTGCAAGCAAAATGCAGGGGCAAACTCTTTCTGAGAGATTACTAGCAGATTTCCTTTTCTTTTTAAAATAACCTCTGATCAGTTTTAAACTATTAGCTAATAAAGTGCATATTACCTGATGAACAGCTGTGATCATTTAAAAATCATCATACTTTAAAATTACATATCTCTCTACTTGCCTGGCCAAAGCATTCTTTTTCTCATAATCAAGTGCTCTGGAAATAGTTATGAAAGTATTTTATTATGGAAATCTTCTTTCCTGAGATGCCAGCCTTTTGTCAAAATTACATGAGGAATTTTTTTTCAGGGGTGAAAATCCAGTCTCTGGAAGGTTGCCCACTTCTGTGCAATGTTTCCAATACAGAAGACTCTGCTTCAGCAAAGAACAAATACATCTTTTTCTTCCTGCCCTAACATTTTGACATGAGTTCTGGTTTATGCTGCTTGACTGTCATCACATTCCACTTCAGAAACAATCTCCATTCAGCACTTTCGAAACAAGATTTTTCATTGCATGGCAGAAATGTTATAGGATCTCCTAATGCAAAGGGTTCTGTTCTAAAAAAGAAATAATTTCTTACATGGAGGCAGACCATCTAAATCATGACCTCAAAATCAAGCCTTGCATAAGCCTACCAATAAACTATATCGTGAGCTGGCACACAGAGGCAGGAGTTATCTTCTTTTCTTTTCTTCCTCTTTCAGGAAGAATTACAACATAGAAACTCACATTTTAATAGAAGAGCTGGTTCAGATGAACTAGTGTTCAATCTAGTTCACTGCATTTGGCTTTCCCTTAATTTATATCCTGACAGTAAATCAACTGAGAGTCATCACTATTGGAAGTATCATACTTCCTCATCAGAGAGGGAGGCTGCAGAGGCTGAAGGCAGTGCATCATTTTGTGTCCAGAAAAAAAACAGTGTCCAGGAAAAAAAAGTGTCAAAAAAGGAGGCTTCTATGTTAAAAAACTGGTTGACTCAGTGATAACCTTTTCCTGTTGCTTCATTTTTCATTGATCCTGCTGTTGTAAAATTCAATATCTGTAAGAGTTTCTAGCTTAATAAGTAGCACAACAGGAGAAAACAAAAAAATCTTGCCAGTGTAAATCACAGGAGTTCAGCCATTTCTGAGGAATATGGGGACCCTGTATCCATTACCTGGAGTAGTGGATCTGAATGACTGTTAGACCAGTTGCTTATAACAGGAGGAGAAAGAAATTAAGAGGAGGATGGAGGCAAGGGAAATTAATGTTTTTCTTGTTCTAGTTTCCTCTCTGCATTCTCTCTGGAGTCACCATTCCATGTGGTTGACTGTTGTCTCTCTATGTAGAGCATACTTTTTGCTCTACAAACCACAGTGCTTAACCAAAGTCAAGGTATTAGCCAGTCCTTCAGATTCTTGCCTCTAGCACTGTCTTCAGTTAATGCTGCCCAATCTTCTATGTATGAACGTACACAGGAATCACTCATACACATGTTAAGAACATTGTAAATACACTCATAGAGTCACAAAATACATACTACAAAACTCAAATCCAAACAAAATTTGTCTGCTATTCCAGGAAGTCTGCAGCTGCCCCATACTTTTTCTCAAGATTATCTGGATTTCAGAAATCCTAATTTCACTAGCTATTGTAGAAATGTAACAAAAATCTCAAACTCTTACCAAATTCCAGATTGGAAAAGACTACAGATATTTCTCCTTTCTCACAATTATGTATATACATATAGTACTTATAAATTAGTGCATTATGCACAACTCAGGTATTTTTTCAAATACAAATGCTTTTTAAATGTAAATATGACAAAAAAAATCTCTAAGACAAGTCTGTGTTATCAAAGAAAATGTCTATTGAAAACTTTTGTCTGCACTACATGGAGAACAATAATTTTAAAAAAATAACAATCTTTTTCTGAAGTGTGATATAAAAAATTAATTTATATTGTCTATATACAGGTACATTACATTTTCCACTACTTGATGGTCATTTTATTTTGTTAAATATATTCAAAATGAAGATTACATATTGAGATTGAAAGCTGAAAGCGTAGAAAGATGTAGATGTTAAATATGACAATTAAAACAATTTAAAAGAAAATCATTGTGGTCTAAGTTGAATGAAGACCGCTGCCCTTCACAGAACAATGGGGGGACTTACCCCAAAGAGCTGTAGGAAGGAGTGTTCAGGGACAGACAGGCTTTGTTTCTCTGACTTTAAAATGAATTTTCATTTGCATCAGCAAATATTATTACTTGGCCTTCTAATTATAAAGTCTATTTTAAGTTTACACATTGGGATTACTGCTGGCTAGTGAAAGGTCAATTTCTGTCCTACTGAAACAAAACCAATTTGGAAAAAGTGTATGTATTTAATTGTTTCAACAGTATCATGACATCTAATATTTTATCAAACACATTAAAACCTCTAAACTGCTGTGAATCCAGGAAAAGAAAAGTAGATTTTATTAATTCTCTCTGTGATGTCAACCTTTTATAATTGTACCAGTGAAACAGGCTGGCTATGCAATAAATCTTTCAGAAAGCCCTTTCTGTGTAGTTTGTCCATTTACAAAAGTTAAAATACCCTGCAGTGACTTCAGTACTAACTGCTTGACTTAATACTGCAGAATTGAATGAGTTATCATTTGCCTTTCATTTTGATTTTGAAAGCTAAGAGAAATAAATTACTTAACTTTCTTTTTCCAAGGACTGTAAAAATCTTGTGCTCAAAAATACACAAATGTGCTCTTTATTTTATTCTTTTTTGTTTGTTTTGAGGTCAACTGTAAATACTGGTTATTCTCAAACCCATTCAAAATCATTGGAGACTGAAATGCCACTAGGATGCGAAAATGATGTTTTGTGAGGATATGGAATAATAAGATGGGTTTAAATTTAAAAAAAAAAAAATCATTATTTGAGACACTGAACAAGAAAGAACACCAAACCAGACAGTAGATTATTGCAGTCAATACAAGACTGGAAAAGGATGGTTTGATTGTATTTTTTTACTTGTTAGATGCTATTATTATCCCTGTTGCAACATTATCTCACAAATTTATGTATTTAAGGTGTGTGTATAACATATGTATGCAAGATCAAAATATGATCAAAATTCAGAAAGCTATACTCTGTAGTATTCTTTATGAGATGAATTTTTGGCTATTTGTATACTTTCAAGTATCTATGCTACTTCAATAATTATGATACCTAGCTAGGCTTTTCAAAACATTCCTTTAAGACAGCTTGTTTCAAGTGCCTTCAGCTTATACTTACAGTTGAGAGAAGTTTCTGGTCCTTTTCCTGGTCCTTATTGGCTGCTTTTTGTCCTTGATGGCCAGAGTCCTCTTGGCTCTGGAGTGAACCTTATCAACCCATGACAGCCAGAAACACAATGGTAATGATGCAGCCCCTTCCAGGGCAGTGCCACAACTGAGCTGCCCATTACTTAGCTTCAGACAGGAAAAAGAATTACTAAATTCAGAAAGCTCTGAAGAAGTTCAGAGATTTGCAGCATGTACACGTCAGTTGCACAAGGTAGAATTCTCTTCTCCAAAAGGAAGGTACAGTTTAGGTAAACAGGAGTTTTATGCAACAATATATAGAAGTTGATTGAGATGTTATAATTTTCATCTTAAAGTATGTATCTGAGGTGAGCTGCCTGACTGTGTCTGTGAAAAACAATCCAAGAAGCTAAATAAATGTTAAGTCCACCTTGCTGATATTCAGCAACTTAGTCTTTAAAATATGTATTGAGAACATGTTACTTAGATTTAATTTATGCTTTTCTAGAGCCTGATCCTTGATCTTCCCAGCTACAAGAGTTTTCTAAACAACTGGACTGTTAGTAGTCTTGATGTTCCCATTACCTCTTCCACCTCTTTGTAACAAAATACAAACTAGATCAAAGTCTTTGTAGCCAAAGACTTTTGCTGCACAAGGGACTGATCTCTCTGTTGGCTTCTACAATTAGCCTTTCTTTCATGCTTAGCAAATGCAATTCTGAAAATCGAAAGGAACAGGGGCGTGAATATGTGTGTGTCACATCCTATGTGAATGTCGCATATAGCTATGCTTCTGGGTACTCTAGGATGCTTTTTCTTTCTGATAAAATCAATATTTAACAACTTATTTCAGTGAAACAGCCATTCAAACTGACACATTCTTGCAATTTTTTTTCACTTGCATAAATAGATATTTTCTGATAGAACAATATTTTTTAAGAAAACAAAACAAAAACCAAACCAAACTAAACCAAAAAAACACAAACAAACAAACAAAAAAACCCCCAAAACAAACAACTAAACTAGTAAAAACAGGTGAACTTGAGTGGAAAGCTGAGTTATATGATGGAAAAAGAAACATTTTTTTGATAGAAAAAGCTCCTTACATGATGATAGCCATACCTACTACAATTCATACCCTCAAAAGTAAAGTTTTAAGATTTGTTTACTTCAAACTATTTCTTTTTATTTTATCTTTCCAAGCTTGAACTTTTATTGCCACAGCAAGTCCTTAACACTCTCTTTACAACATCTAAAACCTGACTTGCAGGCACAGTACAGAGGAAATGAAATGTCCTGTGATCTATTGAGCTGTTACTCTTCATGAACGTCAGTGCTACTGACAAACACATAAAGAACTAAACTGTGCCCAATGTGGATAGCTGCAGATAGAACCAAAGGACTACAGCACAACTGTAATAGACAATCCATGATTGTATTTGAACAGTTAAAAAAAAAGGGTTTTTTTACAAAAGTTTTTTCCTACAGCTATGGAAAATGAAGCTAGAATAAACTCACTCTAGCAGTGTAAGCAGAACTAACTAAAGTTATGCTGCTCTTTCAGGAGAAAATTTTTGCCATACCCTAGGCAAGTATTTGTAAGCATTGATAAGATATCCTCTCAGTCTTCTTTTTCTAGATTGAAAAAGCCAAAGTCTTTAAGACTTCCTTCTTAAGAGAGATATTCCAGGCATCTAATTATCTTTTTGTACCCTCTCCATCAGTTTCCTGTCCTTCTTGAATGGGATAGCCCAGAACTGAATGTATTACTCCAGATGTGGCCTCACCAAAGTGGAATAGAGGGGGAGAATAATCTCCTTTGACCTGTTTGCCACACTTCCTGATGCAGCCCAGGATGCTGTTGGCCTTCTTGGACGCAAAAGAAAGGAGACAGGTGGGCCAGAAGTGATGAACAATTTTATTCTATAGGCTATACAGAAGTAAGTACCCAGAGATGCTAAAGGTCATTGCCGGTCATTTGTCAATTCAGTAGCCACATGATGGCCATATTCAGAGCTGTCTCAGTGTAACTCTATAAGTAACTTGGTGCAGAAATCTTTGCAAAGAGGATTGCCTAAGAAAGTGATGGAAAATCCTACAACAAACATAGCAGAGTATATAAGTAAGAGACCTTTCTTTTTCCCCAACAATCTCTATATTGAAGAATTGATGTTCTGTTCTTCCAAACAGACAGAGATTTCTCTTTGAAACCTTTGAACATTTACTCAGCCCATAGGTAAATTTCAGAATTGTCACCACGGGTCTGTGTATTCCTATTTCAAAATTTTGCAGACTCTGCCAGAGCAAGGTTTTCACTCTAAGGTCAAGCAGTATTTTAAATGACTAAGCACAAGAGAGTTGGTGCTGGTTTTTTTAGTCTGAACCATCCCTTTTTGGAGGTTAAAGTAATAGCAGCAGCTGATACTTGTTTTTGCTGTGTTAATGACTTCTTATCAATAGTACACTGGGTAGTTCTGATTCTAAAAACCCAACTGTTTTGTCAAATTACCATGGGATTAACTGGTGGTGTAGGGTTTTGATCCTCTTTAGAATTCCTCATCTTACCTCTATTTTTTGATTAATTGCAATCTTGTCATTATGCTTTACTAGCTCCAGGAATATTATGCTGATGAATGTGTGGTTTGCCCTAATTTCATTGTTACCAGTGATAGTAAAATCAAAACCTGACCACACCAATTTTAATTCTTATGGCTAATATCAGCAATATATTGTGATTCTTTTTGACTTCCCTGGTTTTACCAGACTTTCTGATTGTCTTTACACTTCCAACATTTTCTTCAGATTTACCTCATTGCCAAGAACAAAAATGTTCATGAAGAATATAAGGGAGAGAAATGACTCTCATTTCTTCTTAAGTCTGTATCTTCTGTAACATGAGATTTCACAACTTCCTGTGTTTCTTTATTCTCTTTCTTTTTCTGGTTCCAGTGCTCTTGCTTTTCTCCTTTGAAGATGTAATTGAGATTGCAGAAATTCTAAATGAAAATGTATATCTAATCAAACAGCTGATTAAATAAATAAGCCTCCTTGAGTTAGTTTCCCACAGTGTCAGCCTACAAAGTTTATTCTCCCTAACTTTCTGCTTCTGAAAAGCTCACTGATGGAAGATCAAGAATGGAGAAATCCAGTATCCATTGTTCTCAAAAGACTTTTGAAAGAAACAGCTTTCTGCTGCTGTCACTTGCTATAGCTTTTCAGAAACTTAATTTGTATAGCATACTGACAGCTAAAAGCAGAAGCACAGAAACATTTGATCCACACAGACCACATACAGCAACAAGGATTAGAGCATTTGGGAAGCCCTCTCCTCCTTTGAGGGAGCCTATTGGTGCTAAATTGGAAGAAGGAGACAAGAAGTTCAGCCTTGAAAACAATGTGGGGGGGTACAAGTATTAAAATATTTTTAGAGACATTTCTCTGTAAGTTCGCTCTCTCAAGTTTACTCCCACTGGAGAAGATTATAAAAATGTAAACAAATGAATACTAAAATGTCAATGTTTTTGTTATTCATCTTCATGGAAGGCTGCAGGGAGATAATCCTTAGGACATAACTCGGTTCATTTATACAGAAGGAATGTGAAATTAATACAAAAGAGACCAGGCTAAAAAAATACTCAAATCTGTCCTTAGTGGCATTTCCCTGTAGGATAGGAGGCCCGGCAGCTCAAATAGAGTTTTAGGATCAAATACGAAAATAGTAACTGTCAAAAATGTAAACTTCCTTCAGACAAGAATAAAATTTTTAAAGGGTGCCTAGGGAGTCTCTGTATGGCTGATGCAAGCCAAAGCCATCATTTAAAAGGTTGCTTGACCTTTGAGTTAAAACCTTGTTCTAGGAGAGTTTGCAAAATCTGACTATACTGAGCAATAGAGACAAGCATTAAATTCATCTGTGTGCTGTGTTAAGTGTTCAAAGTGCTTGAAACAGAAATCTCTGTATAAAATACATTGCAACTAGTCTACTACATGCACATAACAAATCTTTAATAGAAATGCAGGATTTTTTGCCACAGTGAGGAGGCCAAAGTGTTAGAATGGTGCCCTACGTGACCAGTTTTTGCTGTACTATGGAGGCTCCATTGTCAAAGATCTGTAGACTGTAGCCTGAAGACAAATAAAATAGAATTACATGAGGTTGACTTGACTGATGAAGTCCAAAAAGTCAACCTGCTTTGAATTCAAACGAAGACGGTCACTGGCATAAAAATATTTTGATGTGTGATTGCTAAGTTAATTTTCCCATATGCTTCATTAGTAGATATTGTAGCCTTTTTCCATCAAGCTGACTTCCATCAAAACTAAATAGAAATATTTTGTCTCTGGAAGCCATGTGCCCAGAAGGGTATCCTAAAATATGTCCTCCCTATTGGTAGCTGATAAGTTTTTTCTGATTCTGTACTTTACTGTATGAATTCTCCTGGGAGAATGGACTTTATTATTTCAAAGTAAGGCGAATTTCAGGTAAGCAAAGATATTTTCTCTATTATCATGATTGACATTCATTGTCCTTTACTAATGCAAACCCATAGATGGGAACAGAAAACCCACAGAATGCAAATTCCCTTGAAATGACATGGCTTATTGATTCAATATCTTTTCTTTATAGAGTGCTTTTTGAAATGAAAGCTATAACCTCAGGCTTCAAAACAGTCACACTAACTGTGTTTACAGTAAATTCCTATATACCAACTAGATGACTTAGAATAAATCTTTCTGTTCTGTGCTATTCATACTTAAAAATTTACTTTTATGAGAGCACTAAATTACACTGTAGCAAAAAGAACTATTATAAATTCTCCTGGAAAGGTATCTGCATTTTAGACAGCCTTGATTGATTAAAAAAGTCTTCCTTACTTAAAAATTCATACTTTGTTCCATGTCTATAAAACAGCAACTTTTTTTTTGAAATGGAAATCAGCAATAAAGCCAAAACAATTCAAGGCATGACGAGTCTTTTCTTATAGTTGCCCATGTGTACTCCCCTAAGTGCTTGGCAAACTAAGGCTACTTTGAAATGAAATAGATATTTCTGATTGACTTAGAAACATCCTTTGTGGCAACTTCTAAAATCATTTGTGCTGATTTTTCTCTGCTGCATTTTAAATTTTCATTGCTCATTATTGATGTACATATGGGGATCAAGTTTGCTTGTCATGGCATTTCAGTGCTGGTTCCAACTGTAATCCCATTACATCTGTTACAGTGACAATGCTTGCAGATTATTTGTTTCCCACATAGATGGCTCTAATGCATTTATTGGAATCCTGCATACTAATTCATAATTTTTTTTTGCTGGTATAATTTTCTCTTTAGACTTCCTGCTGCTTATAATAGGAAAGCATGCTTTGATTCTATGTCTCTAATTAGCATATCGTATTTATTTTCATTAATTCCTGATAGGTATTCTTCCTAATGACTTTATGAAAAGATTAGGCAAAGCACTTGAGATAATTTCTGTGGGTCTGCAACAAGTCATTGACTGGCCTGCAAAGGTTGTCTGCTTGCCCACTGCTGAATGGGACTGATGTTACACAGCATTTTGCTGAGCTTCATTATGATAGTAATCATCAAATAATTTTGACTGTGTCTTTGAGATGTCAGACCTCTATCCTCCACCCCACAGGATAAACTATAAGATCTGTCTGCAATGACTATTTTGGCTTCTGTGATGGTATTAAAAATTTAATCAAACATTTTTTATTAACAATGTCAATTACAAATTTCTCTTTTGCTGTGGATTGATCTGTTATTGTACACCTGGCAGTGATATGCTTTTCACTGAAGGAAAGAATGGCTATAAATAAAGATTTCTCTCCATCTAATTACTTTAATTGATTTGTAATGAAATAGTTGAGCTTGGGTACTTGCTCAACAGGCAGCCTTTCTTTAACAGCTGTTTTCTGGTTTATATACCAATAGAAGCCACTCATTGTTTTTAACATCCTTTGCCAAGTTCTGACCTCATCAACATGTCATGTTTGAGTTGAAAAACACAGTATGAAGAGTGCCCAAAGATTTCAGACAATGAAGTATATCTAAAAATTGACAAGCAAAACCCATGCAGGAGTCATAGAGCACTTCTTCATCTATGTCTACAAATTACTACTGGTGCTACGTAAGCACTACATCTTCAGGCCAAAGATCACAAGATGTGTAGAAGTAGAAAATTTCCACATTCATTTTGTGGCATGAGTGTAGTGATGCATCAGCTACCTACACTATCTGTTCTGATTGTTACATTTCAGACAAAGATGGCTCCAAACTCTTTTTTTATTGGAATAAACAAACAGAAAAATTCCACACATTGGTAAAGTGTCAGACACATTTTTAAGACACTCAAGTACCAAAACAGTGATAACAAATATTGAGTTAGATGGAATATTCTAAATTATTAAGTTCTCTTGATAATATTTAGAATTAAATTTTCCATCAATAAGTTTATAAGAGTTTTCAAAGAAGAGCTTTATACTTTTTACTGAACAGCAGTATTGATTACATTACTTCATTGAATTGAAAAAAGTGCAAACTGCTTACTGAACATAATCTCTGTGTTCGAAGCCTATACTATGGACCTAGCTAGTTGTAATCTCTATATAAGCTTGTTTTGGAAGATAAGATATTACATGTTTTTAAAGAAAAACAATTAAAATAATCTCAAAGCACCTTTCTCTCAGCTAAAAATACTTTTGCATGAACAGTCTTCTGTAATCAAAATATATATTTATTCTTGTTATTTTTGTTAGTGAAGTTGTAGGCATTCTAGAGCTGAAAGTGTTCCATTTTAAAGTATATTTTGCTTGTTCTGGTAAATGTAGTATGCTGAAGGCCGAATGTGAATAATTGAGTATATAGGAGTCATCTATTTGCTGCACTATGAATATAAAGTGGAAGTAAGATTGAAAATATTTTTTTCAGTAGGATGAGGAACAATGACTAAGTACAAAGGAATCGTTATGTTATTTAAAATAATTACTCATGAAAATTCATTGTATATAAATTTGCTTGAACAATATATATTGTTCTGTTGTATAGGATTTTTTGTTTGTTACAGTTAATGGTATTTCATTGTGAAAAAATAACTATTAACGTTTTTATCAGTAAACTGAGCTCTCCTAAGGTGATCCCCATGATGGACATCATATTAACACACTTTCCTACTATTCTTTCATATCTCTCTCAGGTTATAGCCACGCTATACTTTATCATGCACAGAACAAAAAAGAAAATATACTTCTGCAAAAAAAAATGAGGAACAACAGCAATACAGTTGAGTTTACTGAAAGAATACACTTATTTCCATAAGCTTGGAAGACTGAACAATTTAATTAAAAGTTTCAGTGAAAAAACTGGGTTAGCATTCTTAGTGACATTTGATTAAACATGATCGCTAGCAAAAATACACAAATGAAGGTCACATTTGCAAGTATTATAAGATAGGCTACATTTTAATTAGATAGCTGAGAAATGTCAATGAGTTAGTAACTGACCAAGAGTCACCTAAAACAAAAAAATAAAAAAAGAAGGAATGAAGGGAAACAAAATATCACCCCAATCCTTTACTCTAGATAGATTTGTAGATTTCAAACACTACAAGGACTGTTTGCAAAAAGTTCTGGGGATGGATTCAGTGAATTCGCTTTGTTATTTCTCTCTATTTGAAGAAAGAATTTGGCCAGTTTACATAGTACCATTGTTAGAATTATGTTGCCATAGGTTATGTAGTTTTGAAAGTCTGTCAGATAAAATACAACAGGATATTAGTTGTGGTTTATATTTTTACTTATATACCATGCCCCAGGAATACATATAAGCATGTACCATCCTGTGGGAAAAGATCCCCTTTCTCAGCGAATCAGTTTGGTTCTTCCACAGCACACATAAAATAAGTAAAGTTTAACCTGATAAAGCCATTAAAAAGTATAGAAGATAACTTCTTTCAAGTGATTTAGAAATTAATATTTTTTTCTTTTTCCTAAATTAAAAAAACCTTGGTAATCAGTAGAAGACACTTTCCCTTTTAACTATGGCACTGTTTTTCCTCGTTTTCTTGAATCTGACCAAAGGATGACTGAACAGCAATAATAAAAGATGCATGAATAATTTAATTACTTGACACAGATACATTAAAAAGTTACCAAAACTAATTCAAATCATAATTTGCTGTTGGAAACAGCATTCAGGAAAATGGGCACTTGGAGCAAAAAATATAGTCTGTCTTCAAACTGTCATGGTGTTGCTAAAATGACTATAAATCTGTAGTTCTAGTGCAAAGAACTATGAAGGTTAATCCAAGCCACTGATTTTATTTTATCTGGTTTTAAGATGCTTAACAACTTTACCATTTAGCCCTATGTATTCCTTATCTGTGTCTCCTTGCAGCTGAAAAACTTTGGATGTTTCATACCAAATACTTACGGATTATTTTAGAGAAAAGCTAATTTAATTCAGAAGTTCAAATGCAGTAAAGTTATTGAGAGCTATCCATAGGTCTATGATGGAATTTCTCAAAGAATTTAAGGGTAGAATGGTATTGCTTAAGAAAGCACAAGAGAGTAACATCTACTCTCCAGCAATTTAACTATGTACTTAAATAATGAAAAAAAAATTATTCTCAGAAGTCTAATCTAAACCAAATTAAAGGAATAATTTTATTGAAAATAGTACTCCAATAAAAATATATTCTAATTAAGCCACTGCAACTAGGCAGTTCAGAAATCTAAATCTCTGGATGCAAATGTTCTGATTAGGAAGTGAGTTTTGTTTTCAGGTAAGTGTGATTTCTGCTCCAGTAGTCAGTAATGATCACAGGCTATGAAACAAGAAATATTTGCTTATGTGCCATTTATTAATCATTTCCAGTTATGTCTTACAAGAGAAGCTTTTCTCAAACATGGCATCCCCATAAGCATGACCAAGCTACCAGAGTCAAGGTGAAATTTCTCATCAATCACTATTCCTAGCCAAGCAAAATAATTATGGCATGAATGGTCAGAAGCCAGTTTGTGTAATACTTTCATTGCTGTAGGATGTTTTCACCGCGCAGACTGACTTTCGCATCCTTTCCTTCTCTTTCTTCCTATGGTACTTGACATTCATTCCATATGAGATCATGTTGAATCTTTTCTTCTTTCGAGCCCTGAATTTACCACTGAGGAACAAGTGTTCCCCGCTCAATTATATAAATAGAGAATTAATTAATTTTTTTTTTTATGTGGGAAAAGAATTTAAGCCTTCTTGACTTGATCAGACAGCATAGAACAAGGTCATTTCACTAAGTTTCTTACATGTACTATTTCAGCGAAAAGAAATTGTCAAAACTATTTCAGGGTTGTTGAATCCTATTTACTGGAGTAGCTTATTGTCTTACTTGTGCTAAGAAATGGCAGACTTGTAGGCTAAAAATGAGAAGTATCGCACTTTGGCTGAAACAGGCAGAAAAGGAGGCTGCATAGCACCTGCATTTTCAGTATGGCTTCTATTTACTATTTTTCAACAGGTAATGTCTCTAATTAATTGAGCAAGTCTTTCTATTGTACTTTCTCCTTTATCCAATCCCACTTATTGCTTAGTCAATCCACATCTGTCTAGCTCCTGCACCTTTTCAAACCTCTGTCTGGAAGCTGTTCCTGGAGCGCATCCTAATGACAGAAAGTCTGTTTCTAGCTAATAAGCTCAGGAGTACTTGTTGGCTCATCTGATAAGCTGGCATATACTTCCAATTAAAAATAGTAAAAAGAAAAAATATTGCATAGAATAGTTTTGAAAGGATTAGTTGTTATTTTGCTCTCTCATGTATGTGTAATCTGCAGTTTGGCCTGTTGGCAAAATAATTAAGTGTAATGGAGGTTACAATTATTACTGGTTTTGTTTATATTTTTATGTGTGTGTGTCCTACTTCTTGCTTCATGTGCCTGGGAAGCAAGGAGAAAGTCTACTTACATGTCTTAACTTGTTTGCTGGGCATTAGATCTGGAAATGCCAGCTAGAAAAATGTTTCTCTCCTGTGAGCAAGGTCATGTGAAAGACTTTTATGGAAGCTGGTGGAGATGGTTGAGAATGAGAGACATGGCAAAGAGGAGAGCTAAGTGGCAGGCTCACAAGAGGAGCACGGGCTTGGCTGCGTTGTGTTCTCATTGCTTAATTGAACTGAAAAAACACTACTGAAAACAAAAGAACAGACTGTAAAGTCGGATTTTTATGTAGAAACCTGCAATGTTTTGTGCTTGTTTCACTCACTTTCCAAAATGACAGTACACAGAAACAGAAACACTGGAGCTATATTAAATGGCCTAAGAATCATTAATATTAGTGTTATTTAATTTCTGGTTGCAAGTTTCTGTTTCGTGGCAAAAGTTGCAATATATAGCTCCAACTCTCAAACTTGCACTTGTATTTCTGTATATCCATGAAGGAAGACTATTACACAATTTCCTCAATGAAACAAAAATAATTATTTTAATCTTCTCAAGCTGGAATAGCTGATATATTCAGGAATTTAATCTAAGAAACTATCTTCTGTTGTCAACAAATGGTCTACCTAGTTTAAAAAGTCCCTAGACACTAGAGTTTTATTTCTGATGACATACAGTATGTTTAATGGCCTAATAATGCAGTATTTCAGTCAGAAAAAGAATGTACCATTTGCTGAAAAAGTAATGACATAAAGATTTCCCAAATCCATGTCCTTTGCTATAGGGTAAATAGCTAAAATAACATGCTGAAAATAGAAAAGTGTCTGAATCTGCAGAAAAACCTCAAGGAACAGTACATTCATTATAGATGTGATGGTAATCATGTTTCATTTGGAAATCTAGTTAAGGTTTATTATTCTGTATTGTAAAGTTTGGATCCAAGGAGGGTGTGCATTTTTTTAACTCTGAAGTAGAATTCCTTTCTGTGTGTTCTTCGCTGTCTGTCTGAACACTAGAGGAATGTCTTCTCAACAGCAATTACCACTGTTTCCATGGGTTTTTTTTAGAAAAAAAAAGTCTTTTGTCCACTTTTTTAGAAAAAAAAGTCCTGTAGAGATGGATTCACTAAACCAGAATATGTACTACAGTAAAAATTATATAGTAGTTTACTTATATATTTATATAAAGTATACACGGGAATAGATCTGTGACACCACAGTTCTTAATTATATGATTTCTTTCTGCTTCTTCACATATCTCAGATAAATAATAGATCATGTGTTCACCAAAAGCAAAAGATATGCGTGTTATCAGAAGGACAGAGATATGATGGCTTTTCAAATCATGAATCCTTTGGATGGCGCTTTGTACCCTTGTTACCTGCTACATTGTAGCCACACCCCAGCTCCTCATGAGAAAACAGGGACTGCAACCTCATCTGCCTATTTACAGGTCTCCATTTACAGATCTCCTGAAGCATTTCCAGGGATGTCATCAGCACCCCATGGATATTAGAGGATCTGAGCAGCTCAATGTACACTTACAGCAGAGCTTATTAACTATCCTGCCACAAGAACTGCTACATCTACCACCAAACTGTGTTAGATAGAGTTTTGTGCCTTTCATGGTTCCATGCTCCCCAGGGAAGATCTTTCTTTTCTGCTCACAAGGAAGATGTCAGTTCTGCACTGAAGATTAAAAGCAATAAGTTCAAACATAGACATTTCCACAACAGCTCATTTATCTGAAATTATTTCTATTTGTAAGGCAAAAATAAAATTTTTTTATAAGATAAATTAACATTGAGAACAAAATGAGTCAATTTTATTTCTTTTTCAAGAAACATAAATAACCTTCACATTTTGACTGAAGGGAAATAAAAAAGAAAATAAATCATTTTAATGGGGCTAGATTTTAAAACAAAATTAAAATTTTTTTAATGTTCCTCTGGATTGAAAGATTTAATTTCTTCATATGAAAAATTTTCAATTAAAAAAATCTCCATAAATATTACAAACAGTAGAAGGGATGTACTGAAAGATACTTGAAGATATTTCTTGGGAAATCACATTATATTCCAGTGCTAATGATTTAAGAGGTCCTATAACATACATTTTTGTACAATATTTTAATTTATCTTGATGGTGTTCTATTTTCTCTCTCTTTCTGGGCTAGGAAAGTTATTATTTATATGATAAACAAAATATTGAGATAGATATAAAGTAGGTGGTTTTGGAGACAATGATAAAAAAATTTTATATGCTTATGTAAATATGAATATTTCTCGAATTTTAAACCATTTGAAACATAAATTGTTTCAGACTATATTTGCTCTCTAGCAAGACCATGGTCTAGTATTTTAAAGAGATTTTATTTCAGTTGACTTTGTTCAATTCAAAGCTTTAGAACAATTACAGTTTTTCCTTGTTCATATTATGCCAAAGTGAAGAATGTCATTATCTTAAGTGGAAATATTTATCTTAAGTGGAAATAAAAGAAAAAATATCTTTTCTTCTGTTTTCCACTTCCACTGTCCCTAGAAAGATAATTTTCTACATAGGCATCTGATATGCAATCTAACTGCCTTTACTGATCTACATCAATGTATTTTTAAAATGTTCTTGTCTCCTAATGATTGTTTCATGTGAAGTGATTTCAATAGTTGTACTTGCTTTATTCCTGCAGCTCCTGAGTGGTCATTTTCATCTCTTATAATAAAATAGTTTCTTTCTCTTAGTGTGACATAGGGACCAAAAACTTGGGTGCTATTCTTCATTTGTAGACATTGACATTCTAAGTAGACGTAGAAGACAAAAGAAAAAGGGAAGTTGTAGATACAGAAAAGGAGATTACACTAGAAATTTAATAACCATCTAATTTTCACATTGTAGTATTTGTTGTTTTAGAGATCTATGCTGCTACCCAATTCTGTCTAGAAGCTGAGTCCTTCATGGAGTTTGTGGCATCTCTGACACTGCTTTTATAGATAAAATTCTTCTATTGCCTAACTAAATATTCTTTTGAAAGGTGATAGATTTTATCTTTATACAGCATTCACCTCTTGGTTTTTTGTTTTTGCTTTTTTTTTCAGAATATTCAGAAGCTGTTCCTGGTATCCCCACTTCATATGCTGCTATCCTAAGGATCAAATCTGGTAGTTCATCTTTAACCTCATTTAATTCAAAGAACAGACCACGACTGAGCAGTCCTTCATTAGGAAGTGTATCTTCACCAGGCTGGAGAGGAGCTGCACCTTATCACTCCCCCACAAACCTCTACCAATTTTCTGAAGCCTTCAAACATGATGGTAAGTCTAGTTTCCCTTGCTGAAATTTTGAAACATTTTTCAAAAGCAGGAAAATTTGATCAGCTTACATGAGTATTTCTTAGACATAATTTTGAATTTTAGCCAAATTCTCAAAGCAGAAACAATCTTCTTTCCCATTTGATCCTTCAGGTTACTCATCAGTTAAAGTATTCTTTCTTAAAGATTCTTATATTGAATATCTTTACACATTTTTTGCTATGTGGAAACAGCAAAGTAGTGGTTGAAATTCCATTCCAACACAATTTCATCTACTCAGCTGTTATTTGTATAATGGAAAACTAAAATGTAAAATGTAAATGTAAAATGTTCGTCTCTCATTTATCTTTTTTTTTTCCCTTTGGGGTTTGTCTGATTCAGGAATGAATGAAAATTTAACATGAATAGTAAATCTTATAAAATTAATTTTTCTCTAAATTATCTACTGTGAATAGCCAACTCTATCTCACATGCACACATGTATAGATAGACATAGCCATTTCATAGAATCATAGAATCATAGAATCATAGAATCAAGAATCATAGAATAGTTTGGGTTGGAAGGGACCTCAAAGATCATCGAGTTCCAACCCCCCTGCCACAGGCAGGGACAATGTCATATGATGTCATTTACCTTTACATGTAACTCTTAGTAGTAATGATACACATGTTTTTAATATTTGGTCACAGTTCAATGAGCCACATTTCTGATAACGTTTTTTAATTATAATATTTATCTGAATTACATTCAAAGTAAAAATTAAAATAGAAAGAAAAAGAGGAAGGAACCCATTAGCATCTTTCATCCTCCTTCTTGTTCCTTCCTCTTTTTCTTCTTTCTTATCTATGAATTATTAGGATAGTTGACAAAGGAGGTAGCAGAGGAAAAAATCGTGATTAATACCTTGCAGTTCAACAATGTTCATGCTGTACAATGACTGTCATTGCAGGATTACTTCTTCTCTCTGAAAAATCCGGGGTTTTTTTCCCCTGGAGAAGTACCTTGTATGTGTTTAAAGCTAATGGTGTATGTGTCTATATCTGAGAATAGAAATGGCTTATAATCAAGAATAAATAGGTCCCATGAATTAAGGCTGATCTAGAGTACCAGCACTTCAAATCACAGAAGTTAAATTCTATTCGATAGCATGTCAGAAACTGGGACTGGCTTATGCATTTGTCCTTCCTCTGCAATACTCTTTGTAAGCAGTGACTATACTCAGTTCTTGTCCATGCAGCATACACTGGTAATCCCTCACAGGCAGACTGTTAAATTCTGGTGGAAATCAAAGTTCAGGTAAGAACCAAAGGGTATTATACTGGTGTTCAACACTATGAATTTTTAACAACTGAAGGAGAAGAAATTGTTAGCCACAAGTGAAGAGAATACAGTGATGGATAGTCCAACCTGGAACTATAAGCTTCTCCTGACTTGTGTTTTCCTCCAAAAAAATAAGCATTTGGGGAAAAAAGCAGTTTAAATGCTTAAATTGGGTGTGACATTTGAATGTTAAGCTTAAAACCTCACTCTTCAAGACTGGGAAAGTTTTATGCCTATCACATTCTAACAAAAATGAGATATCAGACGAGGATCCTTAAAGTATTCTAACCTAAATCCTCAGGTGTTGAATTTGCAGGAACTATGCTGAGATCATACCTGATATAGGTCAGCAGTCAAGGGTCTTCTCAAAACATAGGAACTGCATTCCAACTGTGTAGTTGAGCTGCTTCTATTTTTTCAGTGGAAATGAACCTCCACTGGTTGGAGAAACATTGAAAAAGAGACTTAGACAACACTTGACTCAAAAGGGATTTCACTTCTGTATTGAGAGGTCTGTATGAAACAGTCCTAGGAGAGTTCTGATATCACTTACCAGTCACTGGACATCCATCTGAGTAGACAGGTGCACAAACAAGTAATGCTGAGGCACCAAAGTAAGATTTTTTTAAGCCTTTGCTTATTTGAAGCACCTGCATGGCATAAGCACAGCTATGAAACAGGACTTAGATAAGCTCAGACTACATCTGACATGGTAAGATTGAGAATGCTGTTGCAGGAGACCAGATAGGATATTCTGCATCATATAAAAGGGCAAGAGCACATACATATACTTTTCTTAGCATCTCTCAGTTCTGTTAATAATTTTATTTTTGAGATAATATCTTTGATATTTAGCAATCAGAAATATTTTTTTTTTAGCTCAATCAGCTGGCATTCCACTACTTAAATTAGTAAATTTCTTTATTTGATTTGAGGTCAAGTATTTTTCAGACATCTGGAAGATAAAGTATTTTTCTTATTTTCCTAAAACTAGTATGTGAGTTAAATGATCATATTTATTGGTCAGGGTGCCTTAAGCAAGGAAATGCTGCATTTGCCTGTGTGGTCATAAATGACCACTGCTATACGGGAGAAGAAATTAACAAGAGGGGAGGAAACATTTTATTTTATTATGATTAAGAACTTGCACAATTCCAACACCTAATGTGTGGCATGCTCTCGGAATGCACTCAGGAGACAGGTTTTCCATTTAAAAAAACCCAGAATTCTTTTATTAGCTGTCTAAGTATATAGGTTCTCAAATGACTTCTTAATTTATTTCCCAGGAGACACGCTTAGAGGCCTGACATGATTCCTAATAATGGTTCTCTTATACTGAGTTTGTGCCATTTAATTTGCACTCTAAGTTCAGTGTGTGTTTCCTGTTATTTCAGATTAAAAGAACTATGCTACAGTTCACTCCTGAATTTAAAGTATATGGAATTAGTTAGTGTAAATTTGCAATTTAAGGCAATACAGTCCTATTCAAGCTATGTATCAGCATGTAACGTCACCACTAATGAATTATTCATTAAATACTCTTGAAATATATACTTTGAAATAAATAATTTTTGGTTACAAAGCTGAAAACTCTTATACTTTCTCACTGTTCCAGAAAGTTCAGAAATGTTGCGGAGAAGATAACTGAGATTAACCTTGAATAAAGCCCCTTTTTATCCTTCTGTCTTTGGCTTGATATCCTTCAGAGGTAAACAGAGTGAAGTGTCAGTCACAACTGGAAGTGTGAATCACGGAACCTCAAGGTTCTAAATCTAATTTTTGTTAAGTGAAGATTCCTGATTTTACACCATATGCAAGATTCAGCATTCACCTGTCTGAATTATCAACTGAAGCTGTTAAAAATTCTTTCATTGTTTAAAAAATACTAGGCTGCATTGATTAATACTGCAAGCAATTTAGATTGTATAAATCAAGTTTATAACACCTTTTTTTTTGGCCACAGACCAGAGAAAGTATTTTCATGCCATAAAAAAAAAGTCCTATCGTGCCAAATAAGCAAATAAACAAATCTGCTTCAGACAAGATAAATTTAAAAATGTGAGAAAATAATTGTATCTCCTTTGCAGTGTAAACTCAGTCATGAATTGACTGTACGCTATTTTGGCATGCAGCACACCAGAATCGATGCAGATACCTCAGGGCATGCGTAGCTGCCTGAACTTCTTCATCAAAAGGAAAGTTAAATTCTGATTTTTATGTTAGATGAAACACACTTTTAAAATTAAAAGTATTTTATAACTACAAATATGTATAAATACAAATATTTATGCATGTGTAAGTGCTTCTATGTTTGCAAAAGAATTATTGTAAATTGTAGCCACTTCTGTTATTGTTGCACACATAATTAATCATTGGAAAATACTTTGATGAGATAAACTTCTCTTTCATCACATTAAAAGAAATGTTATATTTTGACAGATAGAAGGGATATTGAAATAAACAGCAATTCTTTATTTTTTAGGCATTAAGTGAAAGACTATTTGTAAAATTAGTATTAGAACTGAAGTTTCTTGCTTTTAGTTGAAGAAAACACTGTGTTCCTTTTGAAAGAAGGGGGATTACTTGTGTATCGAAAACATTTTCTGAATATGCTGCATAGGTTAAACTTTTTGTTTCCCTGGTAGCAAAGGTTAATCAGAAGACGCTTTAGACTCATCACCTCAAATGTGTACAAGCAGCGTGTTTTGTTTGGCCCATGACATGTCAAGTAGATAATTTTCTGGGAATGGTTTGAATACAGAATCCAATGTGTATTTTAGGACAAAAGGTCTGCTAGTAACCTCTGCTTTTAGCCTTCTTTAGAAGTTCTGTCATTTTTTACTATCTTGTGAATTTTCATAGAATTATAGAATCACAGAATAGAATAGAATAGTTTGGGTNACATCTTATTAAAAAGTCCTACCCCTGCCTTTCTGTACGACCTGCTCAAGTATTGATAAGTTACTATGAGCCTTCTCTTCTCCTGGCTGAACAACCCCAACTCCTTCAGCCTGTCTTCATAGGGCAGTTGCTCCAGCCCTTTGACCATCTTTTCTCATCCTATTTTCTCCCCTGGAGGAATAAAGGAGCAACTGGTGGGCGCCTGGGAGCCACGCAAGGTTAACTTGCCATGTTGTAACATATCCTGCAGTAGTGCTGTTTGGTGCATATTTACTACAGATATAAGGAGCAAATGGTGGTTATTTTCACTTATTAATTGTTCTGATGTATGTTTCTCAAATGATTAGTGTTTCTAATACTGCAAAAATTCAAGCACATATGTAAGTCTGTTTTCTTACATTGAATAGTCCATGTGTAAAAAGTAGATCAAGTGGATTTTATAATCGGGCACTTTTTTTTCTCATTTTCCTTGGCAATCATCCATGTCTGCTGTCATCTGAAAATCTAATTCTTGATCAAAATGTAGTAAGAACTAGAGATTAATTTTTCAAGGAAGACTCTCTTAAGAAAGAGTTGGCTGATGTGGCTGATTAGAGCTGGAACTAAACCCCAAAATTTATTAAACCTAATGTTGGCTTCCTTGTGCATAATTAAGCAATCCTGCAGTTGTGTTTGTAAAAAGAACCCTTTTAAATATTAACCAATGCTCAGTTGTGCTGTATGCTGAAGAAGTCGTATATAGATTTTTGATGGTATTTAGATGGTATTCTAAAAGACACATTAAAAAATTCCCAGTTGTAATCGGGTGAAATTCACATGGTCTTCCACTTCAGACTGGAAATCCTCAAGCAGAATTACATCATGATCTCCTAAGCATTTGCTGCTGTTATTTTTGTAGATACATCTTGGAATTCCCCAGTCAAGTAATGTAATGTACCAAGACTGGCAGTGAAACCCGGGTTATTTAAAATTGGTCTTATCCCATACCCAATTTTCAAATATTGAACCAAGTTGCCACCTACTTAAAATCTCAAGTCCTAAACTCAATGCTAAATGGGATTCAGCTATTCCTGTGGAGGCGGGTTAGATCCCATACTGATCATTATATATATATGTTTTCTCCAAGTACTTCTAATTTTAGTTTGCACACAATTCTCTCATGGGGCATGTCTGCCTCAGAAAAAATATGAGCAATATAAAGGGTGAAGAGAAA
>VZTY01010378.1:105121-138557 GCA_013400935.1 Turnix velox | reverse complement strand
ATGATTCTATGATATTTCACTGCCCTTCTCTGAGGATGCAGCTTTTCTGGTTAACCTTAAAATCATGCCAGTCTTCAGGAAAAGTGTGTTGTGAGTTCATCAGCATTACTAACAAACCTTTACAACACTAACTTACAATGTATGCATAGATCATACAATATTTTGCTCTGCAACAGGGTTCAAATCTCACTTTACTTCCAAGACAACCTTACAAGGAAAAGAAACCTCTTCTACTAGAACAGCTGACACTTAAAGAAGGAGGAAGGTTTCCAGATGTTAAAGAGGATCAATGTTTGCAAGATTTTTCCTTCTAGTTGAAACAGAACAGCCTCTTCCTGCAGCTCTTATCTTATCCTTAGGCCATTTTAGCTAAAACATTAATATTATAGCCATAATTTCTCTGTCCTGTAGGTGTGAGCAAAAGAAAAATTTTTGAGGTGAATTCTCATCATGCCTTTAGGCCTTTATTTTGTTTTTTGTCTGCAGTTGGTGCTCCTCTGGAAGCCATTGGAGGCTCAGTGGTTAGACCTACAACTTTATAGGCTTTCCCAGGAGGATAAATGAAGACTTCCCTTCAGTTCACTCTGCAGCCCTTTAGAATCATAGAATGGTTTGGGTTGGAAGGGACCTTAAAGATCATCAAGTTCTAATCCCCCTGCCATAGGCAGGGACACCCTCCCACTAGATCAGGTTGCTCAATACCTTGTCCAGTCTGGCCTTAACCACCTCCAGAGAGGGGGAAAGTTTACCCTGAGTTAAGTTTACTGGGTTTACTACCTGTCATGGTGAAAGATTATGTTCTGCTACCACCTCACTTGTGCATTTGAAGAGTGCTAAAGAGCCTTGGGGTCATCTGCTGCTTTCAAGATGCTTTCTCCTCATCAAGAGGAGTGTAAATTCAGCCACTGGCTGGGATCCGAACATGTTTTTCAGAGTTTAACTTGTGATGTCCTGGCACTGCACCAGGCACCAGAAAGGTAGTGCAAGGGCAGAGCAATATGCACTTTACTTTCCTTCAGGGATGATCTCATTAATGTTTATAAACATGTAAAGAGTGAGTGTCAGGAGGATGGAGCCAGGCTCTTCCCAGTGACATCCAATCACAGGACAAGGAGCAACAGGTGCAAGCTGAAACATAGGAGGTTCCACAGACATATGAGAAGAAACTTTGTCATGGTGAGGGTGACTGAACATTGGGACAGTCTTCCCGGAGAGGGTGTGGGGTCTTCAAACTGAAGACATTCAAAACCTGCCTGGACACATTCCTATGTGACCTGATCTGGGTGTTCCTGCTCTGGCATGGAGACTGGACTTGATGATTTCTTGAGGTCCCTTCCAATCCCTGACATTCTGTAATTCTATGACACAGGCTGAATGGTCTCTGGATCTGAGGAAGCAAGTCAACATCATGCCTTCATGCAGCAGCCACCAGTCTTGCATCTATTTTGTGGCATGGCATTGCAAGGGCTTCAGCTTTTCATACATTTGGGTTCACTGTTGTTGTCTGACTTTGTGAAAAGACAGTGGAAATGTGGAAATAAAGCAGCTCCCCTATGAGGAAGATTATTTGTGAGATACACTGCTGCTTATAGCTTGTTTCCTATGGTGGACATCATTTATCCTAGTGTTTGACATAATATGGATACAACCCCTGCTCTTTGCTGGTATCAAAAGGGAGGATTTACTTAAAGACCCAAAGCCCAAGCTGCATGCAGAACTTACCAGCTCCTTCAGATTCAGCACATCTAACACCACTAGGACCAACCTGAATACTGTGTTATTACCCTTTTTATAAATCTTTTTATTCCTGTATGTATATACAACAGTTCAAGAAACAAAACACTGAAATAAAAGCAGCACACATACTTCCTGCCAAAGTGGTCTGCCTGATAATAAAATTAAAGTACTTCTTTGTAAAATATATTTTAGGAAGGGCTAAATTTACAGTAGGAAAACAAAACCAAAATCTGTCCCTTTCAAGAGCGCTTGGCTGGTGCTCAATTTTACTCCATTTTGGTGTAAAAGGAGCTAAGACATCCCCACAGTTCAGAGCAATGTCCCACAGAAGAATGGGTGGATATCCTGGTCAGCATAGATAGTTTGGGTTGAAAAGGTCCTTAAAGATCATCTAGTTCCAACCCCCCTTCCATAGGCAGGGACACTTCCCACTAGACCAGGTTGCTCAGTGCCTTGTCCAGCCTGGCCTTAAACACCTCCAAGGAGGGGGCATCCACAACCTCTCTTGGCAACCTGTTTCACTGTTTCACAACCCTCATTGTAAGGAATTTCTTTCTTATTTATAGTCCTCTCTTCCAATTTACATCCATTACTTCTATTCTTTCATTGCATCCCCTCTTCATGAGGATCCCCTCACTACATCCCAGGCTAAAGTCTCCATGCCAGTCCCTACGCTCTTTCTATGTGCAATCATCTCTGTGTAAATGCCTTTGTGGCCCTGGGACTGAGTGTTTTTGAAAATCCCACCCACATGGGACACCCGTAGGTCAAATGAAAAATTGCATGAGCTATTAACTAAAGCTATAGCTTATAAAAAGTTACCCACAAGAAAGTTACTCAGGTTAGTGCTGCTCCAGGGCATCCTTAAATCACACTTCAGCAAGTTATAAAGTTATCTTTGGAGAGCAATCATACCAAGTTGTCAGCCCTATAAGGATAGATTTATGTGTCTCTGACATGTCAGTTGTCATCTTTGCCACTTCATTGCGGCTATGATATTTCAGCAGGAGGTAATCACTGCTATTCCCCTGCCTAAAAATCCACAGAACTCTCCTCTGCAAACATTTCTTACCCTAGGTATTTCCCCATCACAGACCTGCATCTCTGAATTCATCTACATGTTTGTTTAACTCTCGCTCACAGGTCAGTGCTTGTTTGTCTCAAAAATTTTCTTTTTAATCTCTATTTATGTAGCAGAAAGTTCATGGGCAAAGCTTTTGCCAACAAAAGGCTCCATAGTTCATTGTTTTTTTAATTAACCATAAAAGGAGGCACTTTAATTTTTTCTTTTTTTTTTCAGAAGTAATACAGGTCATCATCCTGCTCTGAAAAAGTTAGTCTTCACTGAGGAATCAGAATCAGAGAATGGTTTGGGATGGAAGGGACCTTCAAGATCATCTGGTTCCAACCCCCCTGCCATGGGCAGGGACATCTCCCACTAGACCAGGTTGCTCAATGCCTCATCCAGCCTGGCCTTAAACATTTCCAAGGAGGGGGCATCCACAACCTCTCTGGGCAACCTGTTCCAGTGTCTCACCACCCTCACAGTAAAAAACTTCTTTCTTGTTTCTAGCCTAATCTTAGATCCACCCTAACCTGGTAGTTTTGTGAGTAATGCCTACTGTTGTTGCAATATTTTTGTGGAGATTTCTTCCAGAATTTGACTGATTCCTTCACTTATTCTCCTGGAATATGATTTTGCAGGTTGGAAAAGTTATTCATTCTGGCTGCGACTTAAGTGAACTCTTAGAGAATGGAAATTCATGGAGGGAGGTTAAAACAAAACTGGCCCCCAGAGAAAGAGGTCCTAATTTTTGTGAAAGGTGAGCACTGTGGCCAATGTCAAGTAGCAAACTGTGTCCTAATTTCATTTATACTGATTCCTGAGCCTCTACTAGAGGTTCACAGCCATGCACAGAGAATAGGGGTTTGATAGACAGGGAGTAGTACATGATCCAGTACAGATCTGGCATATAGTAGAGGTCTTGCTTCCTAACAACAAAGCTTTTTTAATAAAAAATCTTCTCTTTCTAAATAATTTCTCTCTTCAGAGTGTCTCACCAGATTCAATACTTAGAAACTACTAAGGAGATGCTCTAAAAGCTGCAATTGTATTGCTTTTGGAAATTCCTGGTTATTCCCATTCTCTCATTATGGCCCACACCACTTTCCCCCTAATTCCATGCTTGTATTTCCTGTTGTCTCCACTGAACTTTGTTTCTATTCCCTTTGGTTTACTGATGTGATTATTCTCTTTGCCCACACATGACTGTTGACATCTCCTTCCTCGCTCTTGGGACAGCTTATCTATACTCTGCACCTAAGCTCCCTTTCTATTTGTCTTTTGCAATAATTTTGGAAAAAATCCTCTCTTTTCATCATGAACTCTCCTCAAATATATGGTCACAGTCAATTCTGAAGTGGTCTATTAACTTTAGACTGTATGTAAACAAGACATATTAAAATAAGTCTGTAGGCTTCAGAGCAGAACTGTAAACCCAGCCATTAGATTTCCCAGGATTTCATTAATGCTCCAGTTCTCTTTTGTGGAAAACTCAAGGTTTGTTTTTATACAAACAAACAAGCAAGGAAGCAAACACAGCAACAAAGAAGATGTACAGCAGGCAATCACCCCTATTATACTCAGGCTCAAATTCCTGATGTGCTGNATTTCCCAGGATTTCATTAATGCTCCAGTTCTCTTTTGTGGAAAACTCAAGGTTTGTTTTTATACAAACAAACAAGCAAGGAAGCAAACACAGCAACAAAGAAGATGTACAGCAGGCAATCACCCCTATTATACTCAGGCTCAAATTCCTGATGTGCTGTCTCCCTAACTACAGACAACTGTGCCACTTCATCCACAGGCTGATAATTTTCCTAGGGCAAGGTGCACTCTACAACTCTGCCTAGAAATGATCTACTTCTTATAACAATGTATTCTTCAGAGTCATTATTTTAATTTGCATCCCCACGTCTTGTGTGAGCCATCCCCACAACTGCATTGCAGAAATGCACCACTACCAAAGCTGCACTTTCTAATGAAAATTCATTTCATTGTATAAATTCCCAATCAGCTCTCATTTGGAAGCCCCAGCTGAGTTCCCACTGTGAGATGCATATAGTAAGAGACAGGTCTTGCTGTGAAGGGCTGGCAGGTTGGAGAGACGAAGGCTGAGAAGAAAAGCACAATGGAAAGGTGAAATGGCTTCCTCAGAATCACACAATGGGTCAGTGGCTGTTTTAGGTCTTCCTGGTGCCAGCTGCAGCCCCTGCTACCTCTTGCATCCTCAGCTTGCAGACAGGCTATGCTTTCCCCTGGCCATCTTTTCATTAACTGGATTATTCTTGCATGTAGATTAACGCATGGCTGCACAAGTTCAGCAGTCCTCAACCCTACAGCTCATGAGGCATCATGTACATATATAGCACCATCAGAAACTTTGAGGTAACAGATAGCCAGCATGTCAGGGTAAAATGCTAAAAAGGCTGACCCTGCTGTGTCAGAGCAGGTAAAGGAACATGAAAATCAAGTATTTTTCCAATTTAAGTGTGTACCTTGCTCTGAGCAAGGTAAGAAATTTCACTTGTGTTTCACAGTGCAGAAAACCTGACATAAATTGATGCACCTGAGCCTGTACAGGTTGTTAAGACAATATCATGGTTAGAATGTGATGTCTTACCTAAAATTCAACTTTTCCCTTCAGAAGCTTCCCTGTATTCCTAAGATTCTGAAGATTTTTATTCTAACTTCTTTTTTGTTTTCCTTCTCGCCTTCAACTGATCAGAAGGAACAGATTAGAGATGACTTTTGTATATAGTGTAACATTGTATTTTGGGTTTTTCCCCACAGCCTTATGAAGCTAAAATTTCAGTTTGAGGACAGCTGGTCTGTGCCCATGAGGAAAAAGATGCTTATGGCAAGGCTGAGGTTAAATATTTTAGTTTACAGCTTTTGTGGGAATATAATTTTGCTTCTGCAGAAATCTCTGTCTCTCTAGTGTTTAAACAAAGCAAAGTTCCTTAAATAAGGCTTTACATTTTATTACCCCAAAACATATTTAATTTTGTTTGACTAGATCATGTTGGTATGTTAATAAAATAATTGTTATTCCAAACATGCTTGGTGAACTTGAATAGCAAAGTGAAGTTTATATATTTAATCAAATCTATCCAGTAATTCTAGTGGAAGATGCAAAAGTGTTTTCCATCAATATTTCCTTGACTTTTGAAATTAATATACATTGCCTGAGTTCTCATGCTTGTGGATCCATTTTCTATCCATATCCAAGCAATTGAACTTGTTTATATAAATTTTTGCAAAGGCTGATGAGGAAAAAAACCCACAAACTCACGTGGGCAACTCTTCTTGTTGAAAGTGCTTTTATAGATATTTCATCTAGGGGAGGAGGTGTCTTGCAGCTTTTCAAGCCTCAAGTTACAAGGAAGGTCATGGGACCAGATGTAATTTCCAGAACTGTGCTGTACTATTTCAGGAATATTTGGATGTATTTTAAAAAGGCTGACATTTCTCATTTTTGCCACTTATGCAACACTTTGTCCTTCCTTCTGCAGGAGATCATGACTTGAATTTTGTCTAGTTCCTTTGAGATTTTCAAAAGAGGAAAAAAAAAAAAGAATTTGTGAAATGCCTCTCCATAGTGTAACGTGGATGGAAAACTAATAGGGATCTGGGAGGTGAAAACTGGGTGTGTAGCTCAGTTGGGAGAGCATCAGACTCCTCATCAAGGGTTCAAGTCCCTGTCCAGGTATGAGACCTAACAGAGTTGAACTGAAGGATGGACTTGATGATCTGAAAGGTCCCTTCCAACCTAGATGATCATGATTATGTCTATGCACTGGACTGGCATTGCAAAGGTGTGGGAAAGCAGTGGGGCAGCATGATATGAATCTCAAAAGGTCCTGCAGAAGCAGAAGCTTTTGAGAGCAGTGAGGCTCTTTGATGCTATTAACTCACCTCCCTCTCTGGATAAAGTTATGGGAAGATGCCCAAAGGGAATTTGCAGAATGTGGTTTGTTTCTATGTACTTATCACTAGACTCTACACAGTTTCCTCAAGCTAAGTTCTCTATCAATTACTGCTTAGGGGACTGGCTAGGACAGAACAACTACAGATGGGTTTTGGGAGAATAGTGTGACTAGGACAGAGGAGGTGAAGGCAATGCCTCACAGTTCAAGAGCATTGTATTTCCAATTTGTATCAGGAGTGACCCTGAACCCTTCCATCCCTTGGAAGATTGCCTGTCCTCAGGGAACATAAGGAGTGGAGTTCAAGAGGAGGACTTGAAGGATTTCTCTGTGAAGAAAAGATGCAAATGTGAATACCCTTATTTAATGAGTGACTTTTTTTGTAAGATTTTGCTAAATGTGAATACCCTTACCTACTGGCTGACTTTTTTGGTAAGATTTTGCTAAATGGTATGGTTTTATCACTGCTAACAGTGGAAAAAGAAGTAGAAAACATTAAGTCTTCCAAGAGTCACAATATATTTCCTCAGATTATCTCAGCTGCAAATCTCATTTGAGATAAAACTTTCTGATTAGTGTGGCTCCTCTTGGGTTATTTTTAAAAATAGGGAAATGATTTCCTAATTAACAGGCCTTCCTTGTATAATATAATCCAAGATTTGCCACATGTTTAAAAAGCTGTAGAACTGCTGATGGAAGAATGTTATTCTTGCCAAGACAAAATAAGCATCAAATAAGTCTTTCTAATATGGAAATTCACATTTCCAAGTGTAGCTGCTCTGATACATGGATATATCTTTTTTTCAATGGAAAATGGCAGCTGAAAAAAGCCTTGTTCTTTCAAGCAAGCAGCAAAGCAACAGGATACACCCAGAGTTGGTAGTTCTTGTGCTGTAAATCCACATCAATTCAACTTAAAACCAAGCACTTGTTTATACTAAATTCACACTAGTCTAGATAAGAAATGAATCTTTCTTTATTGAACTCTGGAGTTCAAGCTGAAAAAAAAAGTGGCAGGGTTTAACCTTTAAACTTTTCAGTGACCTTTAACAGTACTTTGGATTATACTTACCCTCATTAATCTGAAGCCACCTGCCAAAATAACTGGCATTCCTGTTTTTCCAAGTATACCTCACACACAACATAGAATGGGCTGAAAATTCAGAAATTCCTGTTCAGAATGTCTTTATCACCTGGTGTTCATCTTTGCAAACAAATGTCTAAAATTAGCAGCAACACAAGCATGCTGTATGTCAAAATGGACTACTGGGGTGATGTAGGACCTAAACTCTTGGAGGTGCAAATCCAGGTGTTGAGCAAGACTCTAAAGTTGGCAGAAGTCCTGTATCCATGTGGAGCTCTATGAGCAACAGATATTTTAGTAGCACTTTCCAGTACAGATGAGTAGAAAAAATTCCACCAACACCTCATCAGACCATTATTATTCTTTTTTCAGCTTTAGCTTCTTTCACTACTCATGTCATTGCTTTGCATGCACTTTTTCCTCATGTATCCTCCCCAAATGTATCTTCACTTTCATCTGTTAAGTCCAAATGACATAAAAAGAACAAATAATTTTCCTTGGGCAATGTTTCATTGCTTTCATGTTTGAAAGAGTTTAATTAACACAAGAAACCTCTACTGCTTGGTGTAAATAAAACAGTCTAAAATTGACAACTGTCATTTCCCCTTTTAGTTCAGACAGTGGTTGTAAAATATCTGGCCATTCACAGTGAAATTTGTAAGTTCTAAGTATATCTGTCCTTAAGTGGATAAAAATGCCATGGGCAGAGCACAAATCTGTGGGAGGATGTATATGTTTAAGAGCTAACTGCTATATGATGCTCCTTGTTCATCATTCAGACCAAGAATTTTCCAGCTGGAATGTTACAGCAACCCAGGGACAGTCAGTCATACATCATCACCTTACCTCCAAGCTACTCTTCAAGCACAGAAATACTGCGCTTAGAAAGATCCAGAATTTAATAAAAATTGAATTATGAAGTTCTGAAAACTGCTGACACAAGCTAATGCAGCAGAAGTCCTCAGACTGAGTCAGTGTGACAAGTGTCATTGTAGCCTTGGAAAAGGTCTGGGATTTGTTTCCCTACACACTTTTGTCAGACATTGTGAAGACATTGATTTTCACAAGCTTTCAAAGAAGTAGGGAGCTCACAAACAGAGAGCAGATGTTGAAATGTGATGCAGCTTGTGAAAATAATCTGTATTTTATGTTGAATGCTTATTTATTTTACAGTTTGGAAGGTGTCATGTTTTTTTTTAAACATTGTCTCATGTCCTGCTGTTACCTTTTGGAGAATTACTAAATTTATGGAGAGAGATCAGCACTGCAAATGTTGCTGTTGAGGCAGGTTATTCAGCTTATAAATAAATTATTGTGCTGAAGTCTTTTATTGAATATTCCTGTGGCGCTGCTTTAGTTAAGTATCAAGAACATCAGCATTTACCAATATTACTTTAAATTCAAAATGCCTTGAAAGGACTGAGATCCAATTTGCAAATGTAATCAAGAATAAAACACACCATGGATTACATGTCACTTTTTTGGGGATGTTTTGACAGAATAGATTTAGAAAATACTTTCCCTTGACTGAAATGATTAAAATAGAATTCAGTTATCTACAACTTAAAACAGATTCAGTCCAGTTCTTGGTTAATTTGTTCTCTGCATCACAGTAAGCAGCAGCTGACATGTTCACTTGTGTATCAGGGTGGAGGCCAACTGCTTAAGGCTAAAGTGTTATTGTGTTACTTGTGTGAGTAATCCTATTAGCAGTGAGAGAATATAGGCAAGGACAAATTGTAAAATGGTCAGAAGTGAGAAAATAACCTAACTTCCTCCTCACTTCTATCTGTGCAGCTATTTTAGGCAGACCTCTCATGTGATGCCACCAACACCTTCAAAGCCTCCACCTTTTTGTCTTCTCTCAGGGATACCAAATTCATGTCAGCTTTTCAATGTGAGTTCAGATAGACACACTCAGAAGAAGACTCAAAATCCATTAGATAATCCGTCCTCTTAATTTCCAAAATGCTGGTACCGAAATAACAGTTACGATGATACATGGGATACTAAGTTACTCTGTACCTAGGACCAAAAAGTATTTTGAATAACAAATGTAAACTGGAAGAGGGTAGAATCAGGCTAGATATAAGAAAGAAATTCTTCATTGTGAGGGTGGTGAAACATTGGAACAGGTTGCCCACAGAGGTTGTGGATGCCTTCTCCCTGAAGGTGTTTAAGGCCTGGCTGGATGAGGCATTGAGCAACCTGATCTAGTGGGAGGTGTCCCTCCCTATGTCAGAGGGATTGAAACTAGATGATCTTGAAGGCCCCTTCCAACCCAAACAATTCTATGATTCTATGAATCTGTGATTATTTAAGTAACTCAATATAAATGAGGACTACAGAGCACTGTTCCCAAAGAGCGACCATATCCATAATGGAAATTATACACCAGAAATTTAATATTAAATCTACTTATATTTAATTTCTAGAAATTAAATATATTGTTTAATGAGTTACTATTTCTCAGTATTAAATGTTAACATTAAATGTAGTGTTAAATTAAAAAAAATGTGGTTATAATCCACATAGACAAATCCTGCCATTGAGTTATGCTCAGTTGGTCTTGTGACTTGAAGATGTCTGGGAATGGCAGTATTGTGCTTCTAGAATCATAGAATCAGAATGTTTTGGGTTGAAAGAGACCTTAAAGATCATCTAGTTCTAACCCCTTTGCCATGGGCAGGGACACCTCCCACCAAATCAACCTGAGTTAATATTAAATTAAGTTGCACCCTATCTGATATGAAAATGAGCACTGACATGTCAAGGATTCTGCAAAAAGGTATTTTGATTTTTCTCTTCTTAGTGCTTCTTAGTGTTGATTTTAGCTTCATCAGATGACATAGTAAGTTGCCTAAAGGCAGATTCTCCTTCCCACATCATTCTGGGACTGGTAAAAGCTGCATAAGATAACTGAGGAAAGGTCAAGTAAGATTAGAAAGGCAGTAAAGGGAACCCCAGCACCAACTAACTATTACCCACCATTACCATTACCACTGTTGCTGAAACTTCTGCTTTCCATGAATTATTCTCACATTCATTGGAGGACAGAGAGGAAAAGCAAACCCATTCCTTTGGTTAAGACACTTATGGGACATGCCCATTTGAAAGATTCATGTGGGAAAAGAAATTTGGATCCTATCACTCACAACCCAAGTGAAAATCACTGATAGACAGATGGGTGCGCTGGGGTGAAGAGTACCATCTCCAGATGTTGTCAGAAAGCAGCACCTTTCAGTGTTTTTATACTGGCCCTCATCTAAAACATGTGGCCTGTGTATATCATTTTGGTGGCAGCACCTTGGATGAAACAGATCTTGTCCTCTGCTTAGGTCATGGTGGGAACTAGGCATTAGGAAGGAAAAGGGAAAGGAAGAGAGTTGTCCTGCCCTGACAAGCAGGTGGTCTTCTCCATAGGCACCATAGCAAGTGCTCTGGTTATATCAAGGTTGAAAATAGTGAGACTGACCTACTTGAGTCACTGGTGCACCTATGTCTTTATGTCCACCTCTGCAGAGGTAAAGAACATAAGATTTGTTGTTCAACAGGCAGATACAAAATTGTGAGATCCCATCTTCTCCCATGCTCCCATGAAGAAGAATAAAAAGAAGGAAAGAAAGCTGAAATCCCACAATTTAACATCGTTATAAGGCTTGACTTCATCTACTTAGAAGCATTACAACCTAAGCACATTCCAGGAAAGTGGTTTCAGGAGGCAGCATTCAATAGATAAAAAGCTACACAAGTAAACTTTCAAACATGAAAGTAGCAGATCTTAAAACTTGGAATTTAAAACTGCAAAGTGCAGAGGAATAAAACCCTTACGGAGATGCTGAAATGCCTAAATCATTATTATTTCAGAAAAGATTAAAAAATAATTTCTTAACATTAAAGTGCAATCAAGCACTGAAGAAATTATTTAAACTTTCCATAGGAAAAAAACACACTCTAAAATGCTGCAAGGGTATTGATGGCTATTAAATATTTACTTTTCTCTCTAGCTCACACTAGAAAGAGTAATTTGTATTTGGCAGAAACTGGCTGCAATTACATTAGTCAATCCAAAAGCCCAACTTGCTCATACAAAATGCAAACAAATTAGTTAAAATGGTCTAATTAGCAGACTGTAAAAATGCAAAGCAAGGCTGGCATAAAAATGTGTGCTAGACAAGTATACTTGCACAAAATAAACAGAGAGGCAAATATGAAATAATCTAATAAATGCTAAATAAGGACCTTTCATCAAACCCCAAATATTTAGGGATTGCCTAATTCAAAGGACTTTCTATGGACTGTTAAACATTTTTTTCACCTCCCTTATGAGGACAGGCTGAAAGAGTTGGGGCTGTTCAGTCTGGAGAAGAGAAGGCTCGGGGGGGACCTCATAGTAGCTTATCAATACCTGAAAGGGGCCTACAGAAAGGCTGGGGTAGGACTTTTTAATAGGATATGTGATGGAAGGACTAGGAGTAATGGATGCAAATTGGAAGAGGGGAGATTTAGGCTGGATCTAAGAAAGAAGTTCTTTACTGTGAGGCTGGGAGAGGTTGCCCAGAGAGGTTGTGGATGACCCCTCAATCCCTAGAGGTGTTCAAGGCCAGGCTGGATGAAGCATTGAGCAATTTGGTCCAGTGTGAGTTGTCCCTCCCCATGGCAGGGGGTTGGAACTAGATGACCTTTATGGTCCCTTCCAACCCAAACCATTCTATGTTTCTTGCAACTCACATTGTGTCATGAAAACACAATTGATTCCATAGCTGAAGTTCTACTTGGATTTCAGTTCAGCCCCGTGGAGCCATGTGAGACCAGGTTATATATAGCTTTTGTTTGGACAAACACCACTCCTAGTGCAGTTCATTGGAATGCAAAGTAAGTTTGGAGAATGCAAAGACTATAGGAAGTGGCCTCTGGAAGGAAGGTCAAGCTCTTTCTTTACATGTTGTCTATTTGGTTTTGTTTCCATAATTAAGATAAATAAATGGAAGCATATGAAAATATGGAAACAAGTTAAGGTGAAAGATAATACACGATTGTTCTCATGGGAAGTGTAAACTAAGGGCATTGTCTAGAAGGACTTAGCTTACTGGTTAAAAAGGATCACTACAATAACTGCATTATTTTTGTCATTGATATATTAGACCATGAAGAGCTTTAGCATCTCGTGCTTCATAACATCACTGCAATTTCCTAATCTGTGGGTTTTTAACTCCCTAGTTTATATACCATAGATATAATAGCCCATTATGATTCATAAGCTATCATATAAAGGAAGCTATTGTGAGGTGATGATCTGAATTTGTCTCTATATCCTTCTCAACTTGCCACATACTCTTCTGTCCTTCAAAATGTCTAGCTGTCTGGAGTCACATTCTTTCTTGCTGTCACCTGACAGATGGCAGAAGGTGGGTGGCTTTGGCAAAATTAATTAGGGATGCACTGAAGAGACAATAACCATGAAAACCCTCTGGCAAAAATATGATGTTGTTTGGCACAAAGAGCCTTTGAAAAAAAGCATTGCAACAGCAGAAATATCCCGACTACTCTGAAGGAGAGGTCACCCTGCAGAAAACAATCCTTGGCAAAAGGAGAGCAGTGTGGGCCACAAGGTGTGTTCGTTATCACTATTACCAGCTCTTAAGACACAACAACTGATTCATTCAGTTATTCTCGTTGAATTAGTTGATTGTGGCACCTTCACTCCCTCATGCTGCCCCTAGTTCCTCAGATTGTCTCTCTGTACTATTCAGTCCCTCACTCTTTTTCATGGGGCACTTTTATTTGGTGGAAGAGAGGTTCTGGACTCCTTATCATAAGAAGGACATTTTGCTGTTGGAACAGGTCCGGGGGAGGGCCACGAAGATGATGAGAGGGCTGGAGCACTTCTCTTCTGAGGACAGGCTGAAGGAGTTGGGGTTGTTCAACCCAGAAAAGAGAAGGCTCAGGGGGGGATCTCATAGTAACTTCTCAATACCTGAAGGGAGCCTACAGAAAGTCTGGGGTAGGACTTTTAGATAGAGCACAGGATGGAAGGACTAGGAGTAATGGATGCAGACTGGAAGAGGGGAGATTTTGGCTGGGTATAAGAAAGAAGTTCTTTAGTGTGAGGGTGGTGAGACACTGGGAGAGGTTGCCCAGAGAGGTTGTGGATGCCCCCTCCATGGAAATGTTTAAGGCCAGGTTGGACAAGGCACTGAGCAACCTGGTCTAGTGGGATGTGTACCTGCCCATGGCAGGGGGGTTAGAACTAGATGATCTTTAAAGTCCCTTCCAACCCAAACCATTCTATGACTCTCTATATGATTCTAAGAGTCTCTCATCCTAAAAAGACACCCAACTGATTTCAGTGGGTGGAAGGAGTCAGGCATTTGTGAATAAAAGAACGAAGTCTAGAGAGGTGTTTGAAAAATATGGGTACTTCACTGTGAAGACTAAAGAACAATATCTCCTTACCTCTTCTTTGACTTAGTACTTGAGAAATGGCTTTAAGAATGATGAAAATAGCAAGTCATACCACAGAAATTCTTATCCCACCCATCACCACAAAATGTAATCTCACAGAATTTTCCATATACTGGGAATACTGAATCCCTCTGAGATTTCTGGTGAGGACTGGATAATCCAATAATGCTGGATATACAAGGAGAGAGAGGCATTTTTGGCATTAAAAAGGACAATTAAGACAATCAAGGCTTGAGGTGTGAGGAAAGAAATGCCTTTGTGCTGGAAAGTTCCATCATGAGGAAAAAAATTCTACTGTGGAGTCATATCCTGTCCTGATCCACGGATGTCATTGGTGACAGATGGGAGTGGGAATGGCTGCTCCATCTCTACTATGATCATGCTAACACATATAACTGCTGTGGCTTTTGCTTCTTTGCAAGAATCATGTGACTGAAGAGCAAAATTTGACACAGCTCTCCAGGCCAGTAATCACAAAGCTTGGTGTCCCAAGCATTGGATTTGCTTGCAAGCAACTCCAGGTGAGCTCATCATCATTCCTGCCTGGTTTGTTCATGAGTCTGTGTATGTGCTGGCAGCTCTGTTATCCCATAGTTGCCAAATATTAGGAAAGATATAGGTAGCCAAAATTTTCCAGTTTTCCTCCTTGAGTTATTCCCCAGAGGCAGACAGGATGTGAGTAATATGATTCAGCCTGGTGCACATCAAGCTATTTGAGCAAACCTCTCCACCTTATCATGGGGACTATCTCACTTGGTTGAACAGTCCAAGAGGAGATGTGGTGCATTCTTTACCATGTAATTCTTCTGGGAATAGGAGTGGAGTCCCTGTCCATAAACTAGCCTCATGCTTTCACAGAGAACCTGACTCCAACTCTTTTTATTCCAATGGAGAGACTTCCATTAGGTTCAGTGACTTTGGTTCATCAACAGATTGCATCTGATAGTCTTCTTTATTTTTTTTTTGTTAAACGGAGATAGAATCATGGAACGGTTTGGGTTGGAAGGGACCTCAAAGATCATCTACTTCAAACCCACCTGCTATGGGTAGGGACAGCTCCCACTTAGACCAGGTTGCTCAATGCCTCATCCAGCCTGGCCTTAAACACTAAGGAGAGAAACAATACACAGAAGCAGTTACTCCAGCTTTAGGAAGCCCATGTAAAGAGATTGAGTAGTGAGGAAAGGGTTGAGACCCTGCAGGAAAACTGAACAGGAGAAGATGTTGCATGAGAAGATGGATGTAGGAGAAAGTGAACAAAATGACACAGACAGAAATTGGAAGCAAAAAAAGACATTCTTAACTGTATCAAGAAATGCTATGTAAAAAGGAAGAGGAAAAGGTAAAAAGCAAGAAAGACTCATTGCATATTTCATTGCTTAAAACAATGTTTGTAGCTGCTTTGTGACAGTATAAATTGGACTTGATTTAGAAGGTAACCACAGCGTGTTCACCTCTGGGAAAAGCAGGAGAGAAACAAATAAAGAAGACAGAATAAATGGCCAGTTTTCTTAAGGAAAGAAGGTTACTGCTGGAAACTCATAGGAATCTGGTCTGAGATCCACCGTAACTCAGAATTAATCAAAAAAAGGAAAATTAAAACTTATATGAAGAATAAAAATATGCATTAAAATACTCCTGATACTGAGTGTCTGAGTCATTAAATGAAAGTCAATAAATTCTAATTCAATGAAGGCAGGTAGGGAAAACAAATATATTTACATGGCTATTTTATCTCAGGGAATAGATCTTGGAGAGCCTGATAAAGATGTCAGCCCAACACTCAGCAGCAGCACAAACAACTAGGAGTTATTAGGAAAATATTAGAGAACAAATCATAAAATATTCTGCTGATACATAGCCTGTGATGTGCAATCACCTCATCTCAAAAACACTACAGGTGGAAGTCAGAAAGAATGGTTAACTGCATTAAATAACTTCTAAACAAGGATTGTTTCAATAGCATAAGATTTCTGCATGGACAAGGAATGGCAGAAAGCTGATGTAGGGTATTATTTCTTCAGGAGACACAGAGAAGGTGAATAGGAAATTTGTCACAATAAAGGAAAAAGGGGCACAGACAAAAATACCTGAGAATAAACTAAATGTAGGAGAGTATTTTTTCACAGAGTACCTGGAGTGTGAGACTCACTGCTACACTGCCACAAGATACTGCAAAGGTTCAAAGATAAACTCTGAAAAGACTCATTAAGTTCATGGGAGGCAAGCTCTTGAATGCAGCATTCAGATGCACTGCCTGGGTGTATAACAGCAGCAAGTTATGGTAATTTTTTTTTCTGGAGACAGAATATTGATATTACTTTCATTTTTTTTCTGTCATTTGATCTATGCTGAATTATATTCTTGGTAGTCTATAAGATATAAACTAGAAGAGAAAGTAACCTGCTTTTATCTTTGCAGGAGATACAGAGTAGCTTTAAGGGATCTGAGCTAAGGAGGGTGCTGTAGGGGAAAAACCTTAATTCATTTTTTTCCTGCAGAGATGGCAACTGCTTTACCTTCAGTTCTGATGTAGCTGGGGAACCTGCTGTACCAGGCCAGTCTCACATCATTTCATGTCCTACTTTCACAAGTCTTCCTTTCTTTGTTGATTTCATTAATATTATACCACTTAGAAAAAAAAAATCAGTGGAAAACCACACACACAACAGGATGGTTAAACAAACTCTTCTTTCCTAAACTGTAAAACACAACAAGTTTTCCTTCTACTACTGGGTGGATCAAGCAGATCTAGAGTTTGTGAAGTGAACATAATTTATTCCAGACTCTTGTTGGAATACTTTCTCTTCTCAAGCCTTTGCAGATGTATAGTCACTAGAGAGCTGTCTGCCTACAGGAGATTTTACACATATTTCATCTAAATCAACCTTCCAAATGCAACATGGAAGATGCTGGGAGTTTGTGTGGATTTGTAGCACTCCCTGGAGGACTCTATGCCGAAAAACCAATGAACATCTCCCAGTCCTCAGTAAGTGAAGGTTTTCATCACAGTATTGACTGGGTTTTGCATTTTAATTTCACTATTATTCCACAGGTAATAAGTAATTGGAGAATAACTTCCTGCAAGTGAATGAAGAGAGATGAAAATTAGTCTTTCTTATACTTATCTGCTGCTGTTTATTCATTGTAAACCAATGTAACAAATCAGAATATTAATTTATAAGAAAAATGCATTTCCTGTTGATTATAAACTACAGCAAGATCTTGACATTTCATGAGGAGAACATGTAAAGGAAGACATATATGTTCTTTGTGTTTGAAGACCTAATGTGATTGTCACAGGTTCAGTTGAAAACAGTTAATTCTTCATAAAACTCATTGTTACAAACTGTAAGCCTATGTGGAGATCAAAATTCCCAATTATTACTCCAAAGTCAGTTGATGTAAAGGACTGACTGAAGATGGGGTCAAGATCTGAAACTTTATTATCAGCAAAATGCTATGCTAGAATAAAGTGACTGCAAAATGTTTCTGAAAGGCTGCTCAGAAAGGCAAATGCAGAACTGCAAACATACTGATGGCATGTATGGACAGTATTTACAGAGGTCTATGAATAATAAATAATCTAGATAAATAATCAGAGCTATGCAAACAGGAGAGCAAATAAATCCAGACTCACTGGTCATGCATAGAAACCAAACCCAGCCCTTCTGCATGTTTTTCCTTTGCTTGGTTTGTTTGTTTAAGTAGGAGATGGTAGACATAGATTCGATCAACCAAAAATCTTAAAGTTAGTGAGAAGCATTTTGGAGAAAGACCACAAAGCAGATCAAGCTCTCTATCAGAAACTTGGTACCTACAGTCACCAGGGACAAGCAGGTGCCAGTCAGACTGCATCAATTCACTTCTGTGACTGCCATAAAGCAGAAATACAGTCTAGACAGAAGATTAGGTATGAATACTAACATATAGAGTTGCAAGTAAAGAAAATTCAAGAGCAAAAAGTTCCATGTAAAAAAATCCCAGTTTTTTTCCTCATGAGAATTGAATTTTTAATTTTCTATCAATTTAAATGTGTGGGTAGGAAACATTCTTTTAAATGGATGTTTCTATGGTTGAAGCATTAAGAAGGATAAGACAGGAATTTATGCACATTTTTTGTCTATGTAGGCAGAATTTCACATGAAAAGAGGGAATACAGGGACTTCTCATCAAGTGCCTGCTTCTTTTTGTTATCCAGTCCAGCATTACTGCTCATTCTGTGCTACCAGACCAGTCTTGAAATAGTTATTTCAGTATCTGAATAAGTGAAATACAATGATTTAATGAGTCTTTATTTTCACAGCTTTATGTAACATAAACCACTCAACTCTGCCCAGAAATACTGTGGATGCTCCCTCCCTGGAAGTGTTTAAGGCCAGGCTGGATGAGGCACTGAACAACCTGATGTAGTGAGAGGTGTCCCTGACCATGGGTTTGGAATTAGATGATCTTTAAGGTCCCTTCCAACTCAAACCATTCAATGATTCTATGATACATCTTGTATTTAAATATGATACTGTGGAAAACTGCTGTGCAATTCCTTGTATTCTATATATGCTTTAAAATTCACAGCTCTTCATAGACATAGGAACAACATCTACAAAAAGTGGCACACAGGAAATGTTGTAAGACATTCGAAACATATATTCTTAGGATATAAAACCTTTTCCTTCAAAAGTGAGTGTGTCTGTTCAGTGGCTGAGGATGAAAAGTAAAACTAGAAACTCTGAAGTCAAATAAACATTGGTCCAGAAACCTACTAAGGATGCTAGATGTTTGGACAGGTCACATCCCCTCTGAAGTCAAAGACAACTTTGCAGGTATCAGTCAGTGAAGATTAAGAGACTCCATCCTTCATCTTCTTCCTCCTCTCCCCTTGCAGGCTGAGGGGAGGAAACCTTGTGGTATAAAGTCCTGTCAGTGAGTATAAAGAAAAGTATCACTTCTCAGGTAGCTATTTAGTATTCAAGTTAACTTACCAGTTTGTAAGGAAATGGTGCAACCTGGAATGCATAATAGAAGTGTGACACACAAAAACATTGTTGACATCTATTTATTCGCTTGCCCTACTCAACTGGCTGGATTCAGAGTTACAGGAGATTAAATCCCATGGCACAGTCCTTTTGCAGATCACTTCCTTCACTGATAGCAGATTTCACACTTGGCTACCTGATTTCCATTGGCAGAGCTCCTCCTTGCTCATATCAAGCCATCTCAGACACCTCATCAAGACCTGAGCCTATATTTAACAGTGAAAAGTGTGTTTTTGCAACTTTGTTCTCTTGCTGGTGCTTTGCATGGTGATTTCTCCATTACAGTTTCCAACTGACTTCCACTCCTCGATATATCTCAGGAGCCACTTGCTAACAAAATCAACCAAAGAAATTTCTTGTGCAATCTGAATTTTCCTTAATATTTTAGAGACAGATGCTAGGGAGAGCCCCTTCTGTATAAAGCCCCTATTTTAGGTCCCTCATTAATCTCAAATTTGTTGATTTGTTAAAGTATCTATATGAGAATAAGGCTTACTTATTAACTCTCTAGAGCTCTTAATTCTTTCAGTACCTCTTGGTTCTTTTTCTTAAGATAGCTAAGACAGGTTTGGTCTGTCTGATACCAGGGTCTCTTCAAGCCACAGCTCCAACTATGTCCCTGCCTATGGCCGGGGGATTGGAACTCGATGATCTTTAAGGTCCCTTCCAACCTGAACTATTCTATGATTCTATGTGTGTCCATAATGGACACTCAGGATCAAAGCTATTTGAGTTATAAAGTTGTGACTGGGTTTATGCATCCCAAAATATTTGTGTGGTGACTGCCAGGGACCTGCAACTAATCCTTTCCAAAATATCTTTCTTGTGCCTCATTTTAAGTGAAAGCTTCTATTGCAGAATTGGAGCTGGAAGTCAATACCAGGAGCCTTTGGATTTGATGCCTCCTGAGGAATCTTTAACTGAGTGTTTTCTCTAAATTAAACTTGCAGAAAACATGATTATGAGCTATTATGGCTAAATTAGCTCTTAGAAATTTAAGATCCTACTTTTTTTCTGATCTTGTTACTGGTACCATCAACTCCAACCAGCTATACCCTCTGCTAAGGTCAAGCCTCAATCGTATCCTTCCTCTGCCTCTATCTTGTGAAATGTTGACCATTGTGGAATCTACTCAACATTTTTAATAAGTATTTTTATCCCAATCTTTGAAGCTGAAGAGCAATTCTGAGGAAACTCCTGTTACTGGGCAATGTTAAAAGAAAACTTTGTATGCATCTATAAAAAAAGGAGTTAGTGAAGCCCTCATTTCACAGAATCATGGAATATCAGGGACTGGAAGTGACCTCAAGAGATCATCTAGTCCAATCCCCCCGCTGGAGCAGGAACATCTAGATCAGGTCACACAAGAATGTGTGCAGGTGGGGTTTGAATGTCTTCAGAGAAGGAGATCCCACAACCTCTCTGCACAGCCTGTTCCAGTGTTCTGTCACCCTCATCATGAAGAAGTTATTTCTCATATTTCTGTGGAACCTCCTGTGTTCCAGCTTGTATCCATTTCCCCTTGTCCTGTCATTGGATGTCACTGAGAAGAGTCTGGCTGCATCCTCCTGACACTCACCTTTACCTGTTTATAAACACTAAAGAGATCACCCCACAGTCTCCTTTTCTCCCTGCTAAAGAAACCCAGCTCCCTCAGTTTTTCCTCATAAGGGAGATGCTCCAATCTCTTCATCATCTTCGTGGCTCTGATTTCATCTCCAATTTCGTCACTACAGTTCATAATGTTTCTCAGAGAAGGGTCCATTCCCATTTGCTCCAGTTTATTCAGATGCTGGGAGGATATTTGAGGGGTATACTCAGAAATTTCCTTTTAACTGGAAGCAAAACTGTGGCCTCATTCCATGGGAATTACTTTAATAGAATGCTGGAACTTAAGTGTAGGACCCTGATTGAATCAGGGAAGTTACATCAAGTGAAGCAGAAACAACACAGCAGGGAATCAGGTCCCTGACTGTGTGCAAGTTTACCAGACAGCCCATCTGTTACATCTTTTTCTACACTGTGAAACTTGGAAATGGGGTAAGAATGGAATAAGAATGAGGTAAATCTCCTCTATTTACGATTTGTGCAACGTAATTTTTAGTGGAAATTAAAAAATGGAGTGAAGTTTACACTTTCTAGTTGTCTTGATTCACTACTCATTCTTTATGTCCTGTGTATGTAAAAATGAGGTGGTGAAGTCCATGTCCTTCAAATTGGCCACATGCAGCTCAGACCTCATGCAACTGGAGTGTTTAATTCACTGTGCAAATTTTTATTATGCTGTTTGTTTCACTAAACCCTTACTTTGTGCACACAGTGGGCATTAAAAAAAAAAACAAACCAAACAATAAACATCCCAGTTTCTCCAGTGTCTCTGTAAAAGCTTCTTGTACGACCTCAGTTAGCTTGTCTGCACATAATAGGCACTGCTGAGTAGTACATCTGGTTAATGATTATCTTTTACATATTGATACTAGTACCTGAAGTGGGAACATCTCATTTCCTGAATATGATTACCATTTTGAAATATTATGCACAGGGAAAAAAAAAAAAAAAAGCAAAACCCAATTCTATAAATTAAACAAGAAGTTCTGAGAACTTCTATCCCCCAGTTCACATCCAGATACTAATGCATCTCATTTACTTTGTTGCTATTCCCTTGAGTTATCTGTGTCATGCAGACCAGTCTTGCATGTCATGTTAACTATCCACTGAAAAAAGCTAGAAGTGTACTTGTAACAGTGCCCTAAGCTAGCATACAAGGTAGGTAGAAGAACATAAAAAATTCATCACTGTTACATTTCAAGTTGCTGGGATATTTTAATTCCAATAGGACAGAACCCATGTCAGCTAAAGATGGAGCTATAATTAAACTGATATGGCATTCACAATTGCCTCGAAACCCGCTGTAGTTGTCATATGTTTCTTCTCCCCATCTTTAAACTATATGGAAATCAATTATCTCAACAAACCAGCTGTAAGGACTGTATGCCAACCACTTACACTTGAAGTGAATAAATTATTTGAAATTCATTATTGATGTGAACAACTCTCCAAGATTTAAAGCACCAGTCCATTTTCCTTGCTGAGATTCACATGGAATTTTAACAAGTTCAGCACTATCCTCCGTCACAAATTCATCCAGCAAACTGTTATGCAAATAGCTAGAGTTCAGGGATTGGCGAGAGCTGTGCACAGGAAATTATGCTTCAGACGACAAAGTGCCTGTGAGTTAATGGTTCTTTACATTTAGTGACAAATTTGTTCCTGATTTACCCCAGAGTGACAGACACAGGGTAAAAGGGGGACATCGGAGACTGAAAATACCATTTGTGTGTCAAGGATGTTAGCAACCTGGAGTGGTGATAGGCACTGGTGTCTACAGGATATGAAATTGAGTTGATGTGATGTCATTTTGGCTCTACTGTAACCTGGTTATCTCTTGCCAAGACTTCATGTATGATTAGTCAGCTCGGAGAGGACAGCAAGCCTTATCAGGCACACTTCCTGACATTCCTGTCAACTTAAGAAATGTGGTTAAGGAATTTAAGATGAGGTGTCACATCTTCATATCAAATCCCATTGAGTCACCACCTACAAGTTTGAAGACTCCTTCTAAAAATATTAATGAAAAGGAAAAATGAAGTTTGGGATGGATTTGACCTTGCAATGCATTTTGCATGCTGCATCCCTCCAAGTCAGTGTCTTTAATATGCATGTGTTTTCTTTGTATACACAGGAAACAACCATTATACAGGTTGTGAAAAAATAATATTTATTGATACTAATGCAAAGGCATGTTCTGAGTTAGCTGACTTCTAGTTTGTAAAATAAGGCAACCTTTTATATGCCTAAGTAATTTTTTAAAAGAAACTCCTCGTGTAAAAAGCTTGCAATCCCATGTACTTAACAAGGACTATATTTGGAGTGAAAATAGATGAAAATACTAAGCATAACAATATTTTTTTTCATCTCTTCAAAGGCGAAGATTGTACAATGTAATATTCACACTGTATACAAAGTCTTTCAAGTTTATTTTCAAAAGCAAGTTAGCAGCATGCTATTTTTATGCCATTACATTTGTCCAACTGCACAATTTGTATTACTAAAAGCAGTTGCATTATCTTCCTTGCAGTGGGGCTCAAAGTTAAAATTCATTGCTAAGTCGAAAAGATTCCTTATATGCTGCAGACCAAAACCCTGCATAAACAAGGCACACTAAAGGGTCTGTCTGGAGAATGCCATCTGGAAGACTGAACATGCATTAAGTACCCAGCTTTGCAGCCACAGCCAGGTTATTCTTCCAAGTATTTCAGGGCCTGGTAAGCTCCAAAGAACATTTTTGGGTGGCATACAACTGCTTCACAGCCTTAAAGAGAAGCTTACACAGTCTCAAGTCCTGATGCACAGGGGACACATTCCTTCATTAACAGTTAAATTTAAAATATATCAGTACTGAATAAGCAGCTCTAGGAAACATGGCACAGACACTCAGGTCCCTTCATACAGGGGTCATCCTGGTGTTTGCACTGCAGGTTCAGAAGACACATAGGCTTTGTAAGTACGTAGAATCATAGAATGGTTTGGGTTGGAAGGGACCTTAAAGATCATCTAGTTCCAGCCCCCCCTGCTATAGGCAAGGACACCTCCCACTAGACCAGGTTGCTCAGTGCCTCATCCATTCTGGCCTTAAACACCTCCAGGGATTGAGAGGACATCCACAATGTCTTTGGGCAACCTGTTCCAGTTTCTTGTACTCCTCACTGTAAGGAATTTTTTTCTTATATTTAGCCTGAATGTCCCCTCTTCCAATTTGCATCCATTACATCTGAAAGCAGACACAGATGGCTCCATCCAGTTGCAAAAGTCCTGTTAAAAGAAACACAAAACTATAGCTACCCACTCAGATTTACTCTTTCTGCTATTGATGAGAGAAGCAATAAATTCCTTTTCACATCTTCTCTCATTTGTTGTGATTTCACCTTTCACAAAAAAACACTGTTTGGTTGAATAGTGGTACAAGATCTTTGTGCTCTTCCGGAACCACCTTCTGATGCTTGAGGAAGTGCCCTTTGAATTCTTGCTCATAAATTTAAATGTATTTCTTGTCTAATTTTAATAAGAAAAAAAACAAGTGAGACACTGGGACAAGTTGCCCGGAGAGGTTGTGGATGCCCCCTCTCTGGAAGTGTTTAAGGCCAGGCTGGATGAGACATTGAGCAACCTGGTCTAGTGGGAGATGTCACTGCCCATGGCAGAGGGGTTGGAACTAGATGATCTTTAAGGTCCCTTCCAAACCAAATCATTCCATTATTCTATTTGAAACTCTATGACCAGTGGTATACGCTTGAAAGTCTATGAGCAGTGGCATATACAGTGCAAAAGCAAGAGCATGTGTCACCTGTATGTTCAGCAAGCTAAATCCACAAAGTTCTGGAGTCATGTTCTATTCTATTCTTGTCTTGAAGAACCATCCACCACCCAGAAGAATTTTCGTCCAAAAAAATAAATAAGCTGTAGATTTTTTTGTGCACAAACAAAAAGCTAGACAGCTTCTTCCTTCCCAAACTCTCATGACTATTTCAGATAAAGACATAAAAGAATAAGTGCTTCAACACTTCAGTTATTTCAGACTGTGCTACAGAAACATTGAGTGGCTCAAAGGGAAGACATCTACTGTAAGTGTACAGCCCTCAGTCTGAAACGACATAAAACTTTATTTAGTACTCCATAAAGATTATGAGTGATTTTCTAAAAGCTTTCTCCTGTGGAAGAGTAATTTCACAGTATAGAGATCTCAGTATATGAGCAAACATGAGAAGAGAGCATCCAATTTTTCTCTTACACTAGAGCATCATTTTCAAATTCTTCAAGCTACATCTCTCATGCTCTCATCTGACAGCTGGGTGGATTTCAGCTGAAACACTCTGCATTTTCTGGGAATGGACATCTACCTTTTCTAGAATTTGGTTATTTATGTTCTAATTTTACCCTTGAAAATGCTACTCAGCTGCAACCTAACCCTTCTCTTCCTTGTCATCTACAACACTGATATTTATGTCAAGGAAATGGATGTGTGCAAAATCACTAAATTCCAATGCTTTGCAGTCTTATCAGCTCAGAAGCAGGATTGAGAAATTAGAGTTTCCTCATTTGTCTTGCTAAAAGGAATCATAGAATGTTTGGGATTGGAAGGGACCTTAAAGATCATCTGGTTCCAACCCCTCTGCCATGGGCAAGAACATCTCCCACTAGACCAGGCTGCTCAGTGCCTCATCCAGCCTGACCCTGTACACCTCCAGAGAGGGGGCATCCACTGCATCTCTGGACAGCCTGTTCCAGTGTCTCATCACACTCACAGTAGAGAACTTTCTTACACCCAGCCTAAATCTTTCCTATTCCAATTTGCATCAGTGCATATACATGCTTATGACATCTGCAGTTTCCAAAGAACACTAACCTATACATGTCCCAAAACACCACCCAGCTATAGATCTGTGCTGTGTGGATATAAGTTCCAAGTTTTCATACCTAATGAAGCAATTAAACCACCAATGATCAGCTGGTGAATGATGGAGACCTCTCTTGCTTAAAGTGTCCTATAGAGGGACAATGCAAGAGTGTAGAAAGAGAGGGAGGTTGCTTAAGAGGATGCAAAAGGGGTGAGTACAGAAGATGAAAGTTCATAGCAGTGGAACTTCAGTTCAGGATAAGGTTCAGTTCACCTAAGTGTTCATGCCAAAACGTTTGATTTTAAACTTGTGCATTGCACAAGCTGCTTCCACAGTCAACTAAATGAGATGGACACTTCTAAAGGGCAAAACAACTCCTACAACAATATTACCCAAGAGCAGAGGATGGGGTTCTGTCCCAGGAGTGGCTGTTTTGCATCTTTGATAACAGATCATGTTGAAAGGACCAGCGATAACCCTCTGATTTCTTGCCCTGAGATTCCCAGAACAATCTTTTTATCTGAACATCTGGCTTGGTCTCATCTCTAGTTCTTAAAGCACGACCATGCAATAGAATGGAAATTAAAATTCTCAATAGTTTCACTTTTAAAAATACATTTGCAGGATAAAGAAGCAGCTGATGGAATAATGGAAGGCTGATCCGTGGCACTTAGCTTTGCAGGAGGCAACATTAAGAGCTTATATAGACCCTAATTTTACTCTTATTGAGGTCAATGAATGTTTTACTACTGCTCTCAATGAAGAGAAGTTCAGGCTCAGATAGAATGGCCATTGAATCCTTGTCATTGTCTCAAAGGAACACACAATCCCCTTGCAGAACTTTGGGCCTTGCTTTCTCTTTTAATTTCATTTGTCTTTATCATTGTACATTTTCTTTTCTAATTCACTCCTCAAATTATTCTGAAATAGCTTCTGCCTCTGCCATTAGGCCCAGCTACCTTTTATGCACTTCACGATGTTTTCAACAGTATCCGAGTTCCAACAAATAAATAAACAAACCTATAAGCATAAAAATAACAAATAAATAAATAGAACACACACCAGGCTTGATCTGCAAGTGGAGTGAACCAGCAGAGCTTAGTTGCAGTCAATGGGAAGCATAATGAAAAAGGGTCTCTGCTCCAAATGGCCTTTTGTTGACAGTCAGGGGCAAAGAAAATAATTTGACCTCATTTCTAACACACTTGCTCTTCCCTGCAACGAGTCAAATGTGAATGTTCACTTTATATTTCACTGAGGTGAGATTAGAATAAGCTGCCAGGAGAGGGGGTCTTCTACATAAGACAGGTGAAAAACAAGCAAGCTGAGAAAGAATGGCAACAAATGGGAAGTTTATGGAGATAGGAAGGGAGTAATTGAAAGGGAAATCTAAAATATATACATAACAACTATTTGTGAGAGGGACATACTCTGAAATATGACTTTTTAAATAAGCAGCTTCCTGCTTACCAGAATTATTTTAATCATCAGGCCTCCCTGTTGAAAATGGGTGGAGGGGCCCCACATCTTTACCTAAGAAGAAAAATAAGTTATTAAACATTTTGTAGTCATAAGCTGCCCTGCAAATCCCTGTAATTAAATAGAGGGCTTTACAGATGCCAAAGGCTTTGTCATTCCAGCTCCTGCTCTTTTTTTCTGGCAAAGGTTAACCAGAGCTCTGGCAAAAAGAGGTGTTTTTTTTTTTTTTACAGATGGGAAAAGAAAGAACCTGAGGGTCCTGGCCAGAAATTATTATGCTGTTGTCCATTCCTGACTCCTGAATTTCTTGAACAAGGTCTTTCAAGGGTGTTTGCACCAAATCCATCCATCCATCCCCTCTGGGAAGGTCAGCATCATGTGTATGTGTCCTGTAAAACATACTAGTTTTTCCTAAACACGGCCCAGTTCTGCTGGTTTTTTTTTGCTGGGCCTTTGACAGTGTGTCATCTCTGAAATGTCATTGCATTAACCTTTTGCTGTTTCTGGGGTGCCAGTGTCAACTGCAGGCGCCTCCAGAAGGATGTGCATTTGATTGGCAAAGACAGGATGATTGACAGTGGGCCAGCATCCTGTCAAAGCTCAAGCCTATCACTGCGTGGCAAAGCTGTTCTGCTCAATGCCACCCATCCCCAGTGTACATGCCATGTTGCTGCATTTCAACCCACTGTCAAAGGCAGCTAACAACTGGTATTGGTGATGTACAGCAAAAAGGGGACCTTCCAGCAACCAGTGACAGAAATGGCTTCAGTTGGGACAGCAAAAAAAAAAATTAAAAATTCTATCTAGCTGTCTGTGTATTTATACATACATGCACACTCTCAACTAGCTGAATCTTCAGAACAAAAGCATAAGCTTTGAATAATTAATACATAAACTTTGAGTCTTCAGCCTTTCTGAAAAAAAAATTCTATTTATCTGTATGTATATTTATACGTACATAAAATGGTTTGGGTTGGAAGGGACCTTAAAGATCATCTAGTTCCAACCCCCCCACTAGACCAGACTAGCTGATTCTTCAATACAAAACTGAAAGCTTTGAATAATTCATGCATAAATAATAATTAATTAAAGCATAAACATTGAGTCTTCAGCCTTTTCTGAAAAAAAATTTCTATATATCTGTCTATATTTATACATGCATGCACACTGTCAACTAGCTGATTCTTCAGAACAAAACTGTGAGCTTTGAATAGTTAATATATAAATAACAATTGATTGAATAATTTGAATAATTAATGCATAAACTTTGAGTATTTAGCCTTTACTTTTCTGAAAAAAAAAAATTTCCATGTATCTGTCTGTATATTTATACATACATGCACACTCTCAACTAGCTGAATCTTCAGAACAAAAGCATAAGCTTTGAATAATTATTACATAAACTTTGAATCTTCATCCTTTACTTATGAAAAAAAACTTTCTATCTTTCTGTCTGCATATTTATACATTCATAGAGTCATAGAATAGTTTGGGTTGGAAGGGACCTTAAAGATCATCTAGTTCCAACCCCCCCACTAGACCAGACTAGCTGATTCTTCAGTACAAAACTGAAAGCTTTGAATAATTAATTAATAAATAATAATTAATTTAATAATTTGAATAATTAAAGCATAAACTTTGAGTCTTCAGCCTCTACTTTTTTGAAAAAAAATTTTCTATATATCTGTCTGTATATTTATACATACATGCACACTCTCAACTAGCTGAATCTTCAGAACAAAAGCATAAGCTTTGAATAATTAATACATAAACTTTGAGTCTTCAGCCTTTACTTTTCTGCCTGGGAAGTTAATGGGAGTTTTCCTAGATACCAGTCCCACAGATAAAGTCAAATTATCAGCAGCTCTGATTTGGATACCTGCAAAGTTTTAAAATGTTCCAGCTTGGCTGTGCTTTTAAAGCACTTTCTGCTTTTAAACTGGAGATATGCCTGAGAATAATTAAGAAAATGTTTAAAGAGGAGGATAATTATTCAAGTAATTTGTCTTTTAAAATTAACAGTGTGCTCTTATCTATTGGCCTAAAAACCTCTGCGAAATTTTTTGTATTATTCAAATAGGTCATTCTATCACTTCCTCAAGTGAGAGGCTTCATTTGCATTCACTGATCTTCTCATTGCATTTTGCCTGTAGTCCTGCCTGCAGTTTCAGTAGGGAACTTACTCTCTTAATACCTTGGGTAGAAGGTAAACAGCCTGAAATAGTTGGAGTTGTTCATCCTGGAGAAGGCTCAGGGGGGACCTCATGGTGACTTAGCAATACCTGAAGGGGGCTACAGAGATATTGAGGCAGTACTTTATATAGAGTTCTAGACGAAAGGACTAGGAGAAATGAGTGTAAATTGGAAGAGGGGAGATTTAGGCTGGAGATGAGAAGAAGTTCTTTCTGTGAGGGTGGTGAGACACTGGAAGAGGTTGGCCAGAGGTTGTGGATTCCCCCTCTCTGGAGGTGTTTAAAACCAGGCAGGATGAGGCATTGAGCAACCTGATTTAGTGAGATGTGTCCCTGTCCATGGCAGGGGGGTTGGAACTAGATGATCTTTAAGGTCCCTTTCAACCCAAACCATCCTATGATTCTATGAAAAGTATGATGCTTCTCAGCTGCATCTGTCAGACAGTGAAATAGTTTTTCCTTTATGAATATGTGAACCAAGGATGAAAAACCTGTGCAGTCCAAATTTTGTGCCTTGTAGCTTTAGAAGGTGTGAGGTTTTAGAATCATCCCATCTTTTGCCTTTTGAATGTGTGCATATTTCTGATGAGAAAGTTTCTTCTGCTTTTAATGCTGGCTGGTTTTTTGCCTTTCCTTTAGAATAAGAACTCTTTTGTCAAAATTTTTATGGAACGTGTTGATTTCTGGAAAAAATGCTGTCAGGAAGGCTGGCTTGAGGTAACAGCCAAGACAATCCACTCATGTAAAAAACAGCTGTTGTCTTCTGAATCAGGAAAAGTTCTGCTGATTCAGAAAGGATGGTAAATCTTCCCCATCCCACAGATTTCCATAGATGGAGGTTTTTACTTAGATAAAGAGTGAAAGCAATAGCTAAAATCTTATCTAATTCCTCACAATGCAACTCTGATTTCATAATTTTCTCTTTTCTTTCTTAATTTCTATCTCTAGCTGTCTTCTGCTCATGTGTCCTAATGATATTCAGTCATGCTTGCTGCCTCCTCCCTTACCCCAGCTTTTTGTTGACTTTCCATGACGTGCTTTCTGTCCTCAAACCCATATCTTAAATATGGCCTCCAATTACAAATTCAGGTTGACACAGCTTCACAATACTTTATTAAAAGGCATCAAAAAACTGCATCAGACTCTGCTTTAAACCAGCCCCCTTTAAATCAGCTGTTTATGATCTGTTTAAACTCACAGAACTGCTTTCAACAAACTCTCTGCTGAGCTCTTCTCATCACTGCCCTCCATGTATGGAGAGCTTCAGATATTCTTGCTACCATAAAGTGGTGTCTTCCTCTGCCTTTATAGCATTGTCATTCATTTCTTTTCCTATATCTCTCTTCAGCGTGATCTTTTTCCCTTGGCCATCTATGTAATAAGCCTCACTTTGAGTGTCAATGGCTCAGAAGTTTATCTCTGCTAGGTGCCATCCTGCCTTATCTCCATCCACACAATCCTGTATCCAAAGAAAACCAAGCCCCTCACCTTTGCTTAAACATTTTTGACCCGGCCCACTATTATCTGTGACACTATTTTCACCGGCAGGGAGGCTTTGAATCTGAGGATCATCTTTGACTTCCTTTCTGATCACACATGCCTCATCTGCCTCCAGACCACATCCCAAATCGATTTCTGACCCCCCCTCCCATTAAAAACTCTGAACCATCACCTGCTTTGCCACCCACTGCAGTCACCTCCTCTTTGGTCTCCTTGACATTCAAGTCACTACTTCTCCATCACACCAAATAATTCGCATTGGGCAAATCTTTCTCACTGGTTGGAGACTTTGCTTTAAATCTCTTCCCCAAAATCCTCCTCTCCTGTATCAAACTCCAGTCATTCCAGTCCTTACTTCTTGAAGGACATTGAGCTATTGGAGCGGGTCCAGAGGAGGGCTACGAAGACGGTCAAAGGGCTGGAGCAACTGCCCTATGAGGACAGGCTGAAGGAGTTGGGGTTGTTCAGCCTGGAGAAGAGAAGGCTCAGGGGGCACCTCATAGTAACTTATCAGTACCTGAGGGGGTCTTAGAGAAAGGCAGGGGAAGCATTTTTTAATATGATATTGGATGGGAGGACTAGAAACAACAGATGTAAATTGGAAGGGGGTAAATTTAGACTTGACATAAGAAAGAAACCCTTTACAGTGAGGGTGGTGAAGCACTGGAACAGGTTTCCCAGAGAGGTTGTGGATGCCCCCTCTCTGGAGGTGTTCAAGACCAGGCTGGACAAGGCACTGAGCAATCTGATCTAGTGGGAGGTGTCCCTGCCTATGGCAGGGGGCTTGGAACTCGATGATCTTTAAGGTTCCTTCCAACCCAAACTATTCCATGATTCTATGATTCTTAATTCTCTGTCCTAATTTCTTCCCTTTGCATACACTGTGCCCTATTGAGTGCCCACTGCCATTGCCTCCCCTCTTTTTAGTATTACCTCTATGCATGCCAGGGTTGCCTGAAACACTGTTCAGACTCATTACACACTTGCACCTGGAAACACAAAAGCAAATAACAATTTGTGGCAGGGTTATTTGATACACAGGGATAGTCTATTTACATACTGATAGATAGCTAATTGCTTTCATACTTAGTGGTAATAGTTCTGTTTCACCTTATCATATCTCTGTCTTCATTTCACCTTGTGACAGAGCCTCTGTAAACCCTGTAACTTCAGAGAGCACTTTGTGAATTTGAAGGAACTTTGTAATGCCATTATTAGGTAATAAAAACAGAACTATGACTCATAATTTTTCATACCTTAAATATCTCAATTCATAACAAAAGTTGTTACAAAGTGTTTTCCCTAAAATAACTACTTCTATGTGTAAAATCTATATTTTAAACAAACAACTTGAATAGACGGAAAACGTTTTTGTTTATATTTATTAAAGATCTACAGCCTTAATGTTACAGGAATTGCAGTTACTGCTCCCATTTATATACTTAATCTCATTTTTAATAGCATAAACACACATTTCAAATAACATAAACACATATTTTTCACATTTTTTCAGAGAGCAGAGCTCATAAAAAACCCTACAAAATAGCTTTTGATCTGACACAAAATATGGCAAACACAGGAGAGAAATTCTAATTCACTTTATTGTTCAAAGCAACTGCAAGGTGTTAAAATGGTGTTTAATGGTGTTTAGAGGTCTCCATTTAGCATGGCCATGTGGTGTAACTGGGACATCTTTGAAGGCAACTGCTGTTCAATTTGTCAGGCCTGCAATTTTGGCACAGGGCACATTCTGTGGTTGTTTGTTACAAATAGTTTGAAAACAGTTAGTATGAGCAATGAGGTGGGTAGTGGGAAGGATAATATCTAGTTCTAACAGTTTATCACTGCTAGTTAATTTGTCAAGATTCAGTCTGTCACATCCCAGCTAAGGAATAACTTGTTCTTACGATGCTGTTCATAAGGAGTGCACTGCTGTGCTGATGGCAAAATACACACACAGATGATTAAGGACTGGTATCTGTGTATAGTGGAAGATATAATCTGAGTAGGAACTAATAATGATGAGTTCTGTGATAATCTGATAGACTCAAGAGATTTGTGAAACTTCCTGGAAATGGAAGGCTGTTCAGATGCAGCAGAAAAGAAAGTAAGTGGCTCTAAAGAGAAAAGATTTCAGGTAGAAGCCAGAAGGGCAAGGGAGGAGATTTTGCCCCTCTACTCCACACTGCTAAGACCCCCAGCTATAGTACTGTGTCCATTTCTGGAGTCCCCAGTGTAAGAAGGACACTGAGTTGTTGGAACAGGTCCAGATGATCAGAGAGCTGGAGAACTTCCCTTATGAGGACAGACTGAAGGAGTTGGGATTGTTCAGCCTGGAGAAGAGAAGGCTCAGGGGGGACCTCATAGTGACTTATCAGTACCTTAAAGGAGCCTACAGAAAGGCAGGGGTAGGATGTTTTAATAGGGTCCAGGATGGCAGGACTAGGAGTAATGGATGCACATTAGAAGAGAGGGGATTTAGGCTGGATATAAGAAAGA